>JBBPTN010000018.1:0-157384 GCA_038094075.1 Xerocomus spinulosus | reverse complement strand
ATCTGGTACAACACAACTAGTACAACACACAAGCTTGACGTTGCAATCGGTTCAAAAGTCTATACGGACATTTCTATGAAGTGAAGGATTCTGCGACAAACGTAATGCGCAAGGCAGGACGCCCCACTGGGTTCCCCGAGACACCCTCCACTAGCCAGAATTTCGATTTCTGCCTTCCTTCTGGTATGCAGAATGCGCATGAGCTCTTTCCTGTAAACTCGTAAGAGAACGTTGCGTAAAACATTTTAGTCCCTCGCCTCCATTCCGTGGGTAAGTCACTTCCACGATGTTGTAGCATGGTGAGGGCCTGCAGTAAAGTTTACTCTGCAATAATGATAGTCGAGCCCAACATAACCCACCTTCTTTCCGTCGTGTTTCGTGATAGGAATTAGTGCGTCCAAATGAATATTTAGACTGCAAATACTGTATAAGATATCCACCATTGACTGACCGGCCCTTACCCCGCAAGTTCTGATGCTCTTATCCCGAGCCATTGAACCCGATGAGCGGCCAACTTGTCGTTCTCGTGTCGCAGGCTTTGACTTCCATATCTATAAACTGAAAGAATGTCGAGACCATAGGCATCTCCATCGACTAGCCCCAGTATCGGTATGCTGGGACATTTTAGATGATTAAAAAAAGAATGCTAGTCGCTTACTTGTCTGGCAGGTTGTCCGATAGTGTTTTCAGGAGTTGTCGAGTGGCAATGTCTGGATATCCTTTACCCTGTGAGGCAAGGTGGGCAAGTTCCACTAAATGCCGGTCTAATGTCCTACCGTGATGATTAGCCCACACCCAGGAAGCCCTGGGTACCGAGTAAATTGCAATCGGCATAGAGTCTGGAAGACTGCCTGAATGCCGAGAAAAAATACATCAATAACAGTCAAATCGGATAAAGAAGTAAGCGACCTCCTTCTCAACCACAAGAACCCAACTAACGTCAGGTGTGACCTCGAACCGTTCGATATCCTCTCCAGTAGGGATAAGTGTACCCTAGTCACAGTATTAGAGATGATCCGCTGCGCACGCAAGTGGGCAATGCATACTGCGGAATCGTTCACGCGTAAAACTTGACCGTCCAGTAAGTGTATAATCAAACTACTTCCGCAGATGAGACCTTTCGAGGTCGCACGCTATATGCGTGAGTTTCACTACAGGGTGCGATTACCGGAAGAGGATTCACTATGTTCAAATCAGCTCTGTCGAGCTCCAAGGTCGCCGCGAGGTCGTCCACGAGCTATCCCAGTCAGATGCTATCGAATCTCGCCGCTTGTGCTTACCTTGTCCACTGTCCTTTGCGATTTGAATAGTGCGACATCTTTATAGAAGAGATCACTGGACTACGATGTTTGTCAACTAAACTCAAGCAGCAGCACCCCCTACCGTTTGGTCAGAGAGAGGTCCTGGCTGAGAGCTTCGTGTGCGAAATTCATCACCCGTAAGAGTTGGGCTGACCGGTGCCTAAGAGTCCTGTCGTGGATGGAAGTTTTCTGTACATACCGATTGGTCTTGCGCTCGGGCCCTTACTCTGCGCAGGGAAGCGGAGCACTCGCGAAGGGCATCTATGCGAAACGATTTACCGGTGCAGAAGAAGAAGAATGAGTGAGTATCTACCCCCCAGGTTTATCTTTTTGTCTGTTTGCGATTCGGATCTCAATCTTGCCGTCGCGCTGTCGATTCGATTGGGTCCAATGGACAGACCGTTGAGATTTCTTGAGTGACACTACGATCTGTTCCAGGATGTCGAGTGCGAGAGACTCGATCTGAGCAATGGCTTCGCTGGCCTGACCAGTGTATATGCGCTCAGATGGATGAACAGGACGAGGACGTACGCCGTGGTGTCCTGTCCGGAAGCGTCTTCGTCCTCGTCGCTTTCCTGGTTTCCTTCCAGATCGCCAAGGATGCTCTGTTGGGTCTCGACGTCTTCTTCAGACTCTATCATGCTTGAGTTACAACCAGAGAATGAATTCATCCAGTATCAACACGGATGATACACGTCAAAACACTATAGAAATACATGAGCCGTCGTTCAGGCGGGCGATGATCAGCCCCACTTTGGTACATCTACGCCAAACCAGACAGGAATGTTCCGCCAAAAATCTTCTTTTGCAACAAGTACTGCAGCAGAAAAGTCCGCACGACAAATCTCGCATGTTTGCATGGCAGAAGGGCTGTCTTCGGGAGCGCTTTCCCTCGTCTGCATCGCCTTGGCGTCGGACATGGCATACAGCGGATCGGAAGTACGGTGACTGACAATTCCGTTGATGTCTCGAAGGAGTTCAAAGGTGATGGCCTCGAATGCGATTTGACAAGCACGCTTTACCAATGGGTTTGGATCGTTACGACGAAGACACCATGCGGAGGGGGCTCGTCCTTCCAATTGGTTCACGATAAAGGTGGAGAAGAAGCGCGCAGCATGTTCACGGCCACGGAGAACGGAAACGAGATCGCTTTCGTCGAGGCGAATGTTGTCACCAAGTTGCGTGTTGAAGACACCTGTTGCGGCTTCGCTAGGGGCAGAACGGGAAAGGTCATACATGGCGGAAGGTAAAAGGAGAGGTGCATTGATGTCTCTGGCCAGCTTGATGACCTCTCTACAGTTTAGAATGACGGTGAGTCACTGATTGCGGCGACAAGAGATTACCGACACGGGATGGGGTAAACTGGGTCGAGGAGAGTATACGCCGTCGGAGTTCGTCACGCTGCATTCACGGGACTCCCACATGGAGAGTGTCGTCGGCCAGGAGTTGGCGAGGACGCGGAGGATGTCGTGACGGATGCGGTGTACCTTGTACGTGGTGAGGACGCGGAGGAGGCTGGCAACGACAGCAAAGCCCGGTTCGTCGTACGTCAAAAACGAGCTAGAGAACGTCAAAGCACAGGGAGTAAAAGCTGTGGTGATACAGACATGCCGTCGTACAACGCCTGCAACAAGTACGCGATGCTGAGGGGTGACTCGGGTAGTGACAGTACTGGACGACCTTCGATGGCTGGACAAGTGTCCATGGCTCTGATGCGGTCGTGCAAGACTTGTGAGTGTCGCGCAAGAAGGCCTTGGTGTACAACGAAATAGTCGGATCCGGCGAGGACGACGATGTTGCCATCGACAAAGGAGAGGTCGGCGTGTTTGACGAGGTTGGCCATGAGTATGCGTGGGAACGTTTACCTTGCCCTTCAAATTCCTCCAAAGCCACTGACTACCTCCTTCGTCTTGTCTGCTACCATGGCTGATGTTGTCGCTACCCGTGTCGTTCCCGGCGCTCCTCTTCCCATTGCTCAGTCAAAATCCCAGAGGAAGAAGCGCAGGACCGGCGCCAAGAGTAAGACGCCCGGTTCCCCCGTAGAAGGCTCGGTCACCATCCCGGATGCTCCATCTCCAGTCCCCGTCGACGAGACTCCCAACGAGACCGATGCTAAAGAGGACAATGGTGGCCAAGAGCTCGTCGCAGCCTCGGAAGCCCCCACGCACGATGAGCCCAACTCAAAATCTAGCCCTGTCATCGAGCTCGTGCAGAAGCGCATGCGCACTTTAAACAAGAAAATCGTATACCTCTCTTCTTCCTCGGCATCTCGCGTTGTTGACCCGCACAACAGTCCCGGATCGCAAGCTATGCAACAACTGACCATGAAAAACTCAATGACGACCAAAAACGGTCACTCAAAACCCTTTCATCTCTCGAAGCAGTATACAAGGAACTTGAAGACGTCAAGAAATCAATCGAGGTGTGTATCATCATATCGGATGATCACCGTGCATCTGACACGCTTTTAGGCTCACGAGACCGAATTATTCCGTGATCAAGCATCGAAGCGCGCAGAAACAGAACGCCTTGCATCCCTCAAAATCCAAGAGGCCGTTTCTTCTGCGCAGGCAAGTCCTCGTGACACCCGCGTTACCATAGTTATTTCATCTCACATTCGCTCACAGGATTCATATCTTTCGAGGTCTTCTTCAATACTCACACTCATTCGTTTGCGTTCCGTCCTTGCAGCTGGGGATGTCCCCTCCGTCGTGCTCGATTTCGATGATGCTGAAGGCTCAGCGATCTTTGCAGCTTGTGATGCCCTTTTGGGAGAAGAAAATGATACTAAACAGTCGATTCTTTCTGGTTTACTGTCCGGTGAGGGCGACCTCAATGGTGTATCATGTAAGCTCTTTCTATTATCTCAGAGTACAATTTAACCTTTTTTTTTTCAGTCACCCGCCTGTTCGCTATCGTGCAGTCATTTCTTAATCCACCGCGGGAACCCACTCCTCTGCCAACCGAGTCAGAGCAAGCTGAAATCGAAACTGAAACTGAAACTGCGCCGGCGGACGAGCCTGTATCAGGTCTTCCTGGTTCTTCGAATACTTCCAGTAGTTTCCTTTTTGTGCAAGCGAGCGAGCTAGAGACATCAGCACCTGAAAATGGCATTGACTGGACAGAAATGCCTGACGAACAACCCAATCGTGCTTCCGAAGAACGAGTTCGAGTTGCTGATGATATAGCCATTGAACCAGTTGAAGTGAGCGTTAAATTGGTTTTATTGTCATTTGGGATTAACTCGATATCAGACAGTTTCAAGTCAGGCGATCGATTGGGCAGAGGCAGATGAAGAGGGCGGGCTTCCTTCGATTGCAACCCTACAAGCAAGTTTTGCACCCTCTGGGTCAGCGACACCTGTAGTTCAGGCGATCGAGGTGAATTTGCCCTCGTCAGCGCCGCTCGTGAATGGCGATGTTTGTGCCCCTGCGGCACACCCGGAAGACGATGGCTTTACCCAGACATTCCGTGGTCGTGGTCGTGGCAGAGGTTCTCGTGGTGAACGTGGTGGCATGCGCGGAGGCTTCCGTGGTGATAGGTCGGGTTACCATAGAGGGGGAGAACGGGGTGGTTACCGCGGCGGTCGGGGTGGTAAGTTTCTATCAATGATTTTGGGCGTCTTGCCATAACACTATCTTAGGCCATCGCGGCAATCGCACGGATGGTGACTGGCGCGGTAATAGTGATGGTGAACATCGGGGCAGAGGTCGTGGTCGTGGTCGAGGGCGGGGCGAGGGCGGAGAACGGCGAGGTAAGTGATATGTTAAAGAGCAACGCGCGTATGACTGAGAGATTGACAGTCTCAGGCCAGCAAGAGTCCCGTAGTGCTCCTCCATCGTAGATAATACTGGTATGTGTTTTGTCTGTAATGTAGTCACGTGTCGGACCCATCAAGGGTTAACGTGAATACGGAAGTAATAATTTTCCAGCGTCCCTGGGAGTGAGAAAAGTTGCAGGCTGGTTAAATATGTCAGGGACGGACGCGCTTGACCTGTGGAATGTCTCTGCTCACTACTGTGGTCGATGACAAATCACCGCTCATCCTATATGACGCGACATGGCTTCCTGGATCATCCCAAGACGATGGTTATGCGATAGAGTGACTTGCCAGGTTGTTTTGTCTGACCTTGTACTGAACTTCCTGACAGCTATTACCTGGGCACCTTTCAGAAGAACAATGTGGCAGACGGAACAGCGACATTCACCTTCAATGGGACAGCCATTTGGGTATATGGTGCCAACAGACCAAATCATGGGATATACACCGTTCAACTAGATAGTTCAAGCTACCCTGGAATCAATGGCTCTGGTAACAACTTGTTTCAACAGACACTCTTCCATGCGAGTGTCAACCAGGGAACGCATACTCTGAGCCTGGTGAACACTGGTGGTGCATCCGGCCTTTACGTGGATATTGACATGGTCGGTAAAACTCGATGTACAATCGACATTCACTCACTGGATAATGATACTGTAGATTGTGTGGCAGTCTCAAGTTGGCAGTTCAGGCGACCAACTGGTTCCTGAACTTGTTCAAGATGCCGACCCTCGCTTTCAATATGTACAATCCGTATGGGAAACAACATCCTCCAACGATTTAAATCTGAATTTGTTCAACAATGGCTCTGGACAGTACGTGGTGGTGGCCCAGCTACCAGACAAATTTCTCCCGAGCTTACACCCATATAGCATCACAGACGCGTACAATGCGAGCGTCTCATTCACATTTATGGTATGCCCACTACTTTGAAGATTCCCCTTGAGATAATATGCATATTTTACAGGGCAAGCTTGTTGTCCCACTTATCCCCTGCGAGCTAACGTTCTATTAGGCGAGGCTGTGACGATATTTGGATCTTCCGGCCCTTCCAATGGACCGTACTCGGTCCAACTGGATGGGGGGAACAGCGTAACATATAATGCATCAAATGCTTACCCTACGAATTATGGAGTGACGATTTACCATGCCGATAATCTTGGGCCTGGTGCGCATCAAATCGTTCTTACCAACCTCCCAGCTACAAGCGGTCAATATTTGACTGTTGATTATGCACAACTGTGGACTATAGCAAATGCGTCCACGTCTCCGAATGATACATTGTGCGTTCCAACAAGGTATATCCCACACAACAATTATTGTTTGCCCTTGTTAACGTATCATATCATTAACGTAGTAGTGCCGCTACCGTCGCGCAAAGGTGTGTATTTAGGATCGTACGAATGGCATTGCGATCATCTAACTTGACCTTAAGCAAACTCAGCTCAGGGGCAATTGTTGGCCTAGTCGTCGAAGGTGTAGTCGCCTTGCTGGCGGCAGCGGTCGCAACCTTTTTCTATCGGCGTTGGAAATCAGCGACAACTACCCCACATACTTGCGATACCCCGTTCTATCAGTCTCCCGAGACAACTACTGGAACTGCGACTGGTCTTGCTCCATCATTGGAGGCCAGGAGCAATGCAAACGTTCCTGGAAATAACGCGTCCTTCCAGCCACTTGCTACCACTGGGTGGTCATACCAGCAGTTGAGTAACAACGGCGCTGTGCAGCGTGATGTTCGTTCCCATGCACCTTCCAACCCGCCCATTGCTCGTATTTCGCCAGAAGGAGCAAGCCTACCAGAACAAACCTTGAATCAGGTACGCGAAATATTTATGAATCGTATCATTTGTATATGACGTATCTCCAAGAGAAAAACGGTCGGTCCGAGACCCCTCCCAGGTATGTTTGGAAGCGGGTGACTACAGCCAGTTGATGTTCCGAGTATTCCAGGTTTACCTCGTGACCGGCGCCTTCCGGAGGGCACCAACGATCTCCCCCCACCCGGCTATGACACAGTAGTTATGAGTCCCGATACCTAACCAAGGTAAGCACCCGCGTTTCTTGTCCAATTGTTTGCGAATTGATCTAACCATTATCAGCCAGGCGCTCTGCTGTCCAAAGTTATAGGGTGGTATTTTCAAGTCACAACCCCCGGGTTCGCGCATGCACATTGCCAGTGATCGCTTAATTTAACCACCGACGGCCATTAAGTTATCTCATCCATGTGTGGCAGCTCGGATATGGTGAATATAGTGAAAATCGTCGCAGACAGATCATCTGCACTGAATTTATTGTGATTTGCGGGACGATTAGCACTCACCAAAGGGTCACGCGAGGGCCTACATGAAAACCGGTAAGCTGCGCGTGATGATGGTGGCCTCCCCGTCATGGTCGATGTTTGGTTGACGCGGCGGGGGTCCAGCTTTCCATGATGTTCCTCCTTCTCGCGGGGGCACTCTGACAAAGACGGCTGCGTTTGGACTTGATCTAACCTTGGCACAAGGGGCTGTACTATCACCAACTCCCACTATCGACCACTAACCATGAGCGAAAGTATGTCTGCCATACTCAAACGACTTTGAGCAAATCAACAACTCTTCACATAGAGGTCATACTCACGTTTAAAGACTACGCATCGTACACAAAGTACAAGAAGGTGGTCACTGATAATAGAGGCACCATCGTCCAGGATTATGGATCTATCGCTCTGGTACGTCGTTCCACCCACCCTTCTCTACCAGGGCTTCAGACCAGCTCCCAGGGTTTCTCTGCTCTCATCACCAAAGAAGCTGAATCGTCTCTCAAGTCGAGCAGTTTGACTGACGACTTTATCATTGGTAAACAGCACTTTCAGGTCTCTTCAAGTCGTGCTGATCTAGCCTTTGCAGAATCTGACGGTGTGGCGAAAATCCAGGAGCAATGAGATACGATGCGATGCCATCAATGCACCAAGTGCACCATATCAGAACAAATCCTCGTTATCTGCAAGTACATAGTGAAAGTCCAGGGGATATTGCAATAAATACAACTGTCTCGTGGAGATAATCTTCACGATGGCATGATGTTTTCGTGAAATGACCAAGCCAGCTGGTGCATGTAAGAGTCTTCTCAGGTCACAATCACGATATCTCCCCTACCGTCCTTGAGCACCACCAGCTCACACTCGATTTTCTCCCCTGTATCCATGCAGACAACCTCGGTCGGGTCGATAGATGAAGTACGTATCTGTCGGCGCTCGAAAAAGGAGCGTCCCAGAACAACATCAAAGTGAGGCTCTTCGGAAAGGTAGACGGGTATAGAGACGGTCTTTGGTTTGGGTAGTTTGCCATTCGCAGATGCGCCAGCTGCCGATCCCAGTGGGTTTGGGCTAGTTGCCGGCAACAGGGTTATAGGCCATTTCCCGAGATTGACGAGCCCACCATAGCCATAATGCCCAGGCGCAGCATCGGTAGGTATGAATCCGTGTTTCAAAGCAAACTTTCTTGAAATGTACACATGGCGATAACCATTTTTGAGGAGCATGCGTACTGTGGGGTTGGATGCCCGTCAGTGCCACTGTCACTTGCGCAAGAGGTGGAAAAGACTGACCATTCTCGACAGGGCCAATGGTACCCATGACAGTCCTCACGCCATTTTCACTGTGGAACTTCTCAAACTCCTTCCTGTGTTTTGCGACTCTTGACTCCTCCATAATGGCATTCTGCGAGGGGCTCTTTACCCTGAGACTCGCTTTCGAACGGGATCGGGACGACACTGTCGATGAAGAAGGGCGGAACAGATAGAACGAGGGGTTTCGGTACCCGGGAAGTTCTGGAAGTTGACCTGCGGGATCATGGACGTGTAGAGTGGCCGTGGCCTGGTTTGAACCCGGAGAAGAACTTTGACGCCACGTAAAGATCGTGTAGTCACTGTCTAGTACAAGGTTAGCAAGATTGCCGTGGATCAGATAATAAGCGCATTACCGTCGTCTAGATTCCATATGGAGTCAGCCCAGACGTACTTGATCCATCCTGATTGGACCCGCTGTCCGTGAAACTCTGTGCGGCACTTCCGAGTCAACTTGTCACAGAGCTGACGCAGGGACTCGTCCTTTACTAGATCCTGGAAGCTAAGAAGATGAGATCAAGGGCAACCGTACCACATACTGACAAGAATGTACAACAGAAATGGACGAGGTGGGGGTGTGTACGTTGAGAACAGCAGGGGGCACAGAAGTAGACATTGGTGGTTAGTGAACAAGTGACTGCGGTCGTAGTTTCATGCTCTCACGCCAGCGCCGATCAATGAAAGCCATCTATTGCCCAACTTCGAAATAAAAGCTACAGCTCATCAAGGGAAATACTAATTACTGGGGCTGCAGTGTGTAGTCTATCCACCCATGATCATACCTGCCTGATATCCAGATAAATCGTTACCAACAGCTTAACAACGGTTTTGCCTGCACTGTCTCGAGCCGCTGCGAAAATATTAGATATCGATTTGGTGAAGTAAGTGTGCACTAACCTCAATAACAACCGTCCGTTTGCGCTGCTCGGCCTCGTCCGCGGTGAGCCAATCCAAGGTGTTATCGAATTGTTGTCTCGAGCGTGCCGCGTGACTATTCCATCGATAGTGCCGCCCAGTCGGGGCTTCAACATGCGACATAGATTTAGACATGGTTGTCAAGTCTTCCTCCGTCACAGAACCAGCCAGCGAGTGGTCGTCAGGCAAGGATGTTACGTCGGGGCTCGCGGGGGATAAAAGCTGTGCCGAGGCGGAGAGCTCAGGAGATCCCTCCGTCCGTATAAGAAGTGATGTATGACGCGACACGGACGATTCGCCCACATCTACCTCCTCATCGTCTTCCTCAATCAGCGGTTCGTCAACACCGAGCCTCTGCAGACCAGCTTCGACCGCATCTAACCTCTCGAGGTGCTCAAGCACGGTAACGCCAGTGGTACCGGGATGGACCTTCTGGAATTTCGCAGAGAAAGGGACTGGTCGGTTTGCCTCAGACGAACGCACGCGAACAGGTGGTGGGAAATCGCTCGAGTGGCTACGACTGCGAGTGCGACGGGGAAGGGGCACACTGCTAATCGATGGTCGAGGAGAGGCACCCACGGGATCCGCCCCTGCAGGTCGCGTCATTTCTTCCATAACTTCAGTTTCATCATCCCAAACAAGCGCTTTAGTCCTCCGAGTTAGCTCCAGAGGACCTGAAGATCAATGAGTGTTGCGCAATTTATGCGTAACAAGATTGTGACCAACCTTCATCCTAGAAATATGCAAAACGTCAACACCCACGACCTTGCAGAAACAGAAATCGGGACTCACTGCATGCTTCAAAGACTGGACAATATTGTAGGCCTGTCCCTTTATGACCGCTAATTGCCTCTGATAGCACGATCGTCATGAGGAACAGAGTGCATCGCGAGACAGGCACTTACCTTGAACATCTTGGGATGAAAGTCTGGATCCACCGCAAATAATTTCCGCAGTTGAAACGTTGTTTCCTCCCACCAAGTTTTGCTGGTCAAGAGCGGCAGGAAGTGTTGTCGTGTCTTTTCGCTGAACGGTCGGCCAATCACGCTCACGGGAAGGTAAAGCCATCCGTAAGTGTATGAACGCCAACCTTGTGGGTGTTCGTGAGGGAATGAAAGTGAGTTGTCAATAGCGGCGATATGGATATGTGGGTGACGAGTAAAGTCATTTGGGGGTGTCGATGGGGGAGCTTGGGAGGGAGG
The DNA here is from genome assembly GCA_038094075.1 of Xerocomus spinulosus. Classification (NCBI taxonomy): domain Eukaryota; kingdom Fungi; phylum Basidiomycota; class Agaricomycetes; order Boletales; family Boletaceae; genus Xerocomus; species Xerocomus spinulosus. The sequence continues at coordinate 146,537 of JBBPTN010000018.1, read as the reverse complement.
AATAGCGTGTGCAAACGTTACCGTGGACTGCGAGGGCGCGGAGGAGTCGGCATGCCGAAGTTCGTTCATCAGTGACATTTGTGGCCGTTTAGATGCCTGGGGGGCCACATCGATAAGTGATTTTTCATGATCACCTTCACAATACTTGATCATGTAATTGTCAGCCCCTCGGTCGGTGTTAAGCATGAGATAATCTAAATAACACTCAGGTGCTGTTTCCGATCAGAAACCAATCAAAAAATACCTAATATCACAAGTCTTTGGAAACAAGGATATGAACGCGGAATCTCACTCATCTCAACGAACGCTTACTTTTCAAGTTCTTCTCTAAAACTTTGCTGAAGAGCTCTTGACCAATAAAATGGGCGACCAGAATCGCTCTCTTCGGTGACATCGAATAAAACACGTTCCTCCTCCGGGTCTTCCTCTTCCAGTTCTTCGGTGCCAGTCTTTCCGCAGATAATTTTCAATGCAGAGAAAAACTTTTTTGTTGCGAACCCCTTCCTGTGAGACGAATCATCAAAGGTATCAGTCAACGAACGGCCTGGCCAAGGGTGTCGGCGCAGAAAATCCGAGGCATCTGAAAGCGCGGATAAATCGGAACTAGTGCTTATCAAAAGGAAAAGTTTTACCAGAATATCCGTGCATGAACAGCTGCATACTGCCTATTTTCTCTGGAAGTGCTTTCCCCTTCTTTGCCGCACTCCTATCAAGCCAATCGTAGAAAAATGCCTAAGAACATGTGAGTCTGTGCATCCATCCCGTGAAAGCGGTTGTACTAGCCTGGCTTGAAAGTGACACGAGCTGGGTGCGTGGGACAATATTCAATGAAAGGCGTTCATCAAGCAGGGAAGCAGCTGCTTCTGATATATAGCTTGAAAGATTTCCCGCTCGAGTCGTGTAGGAGATATCAAAATAAGTCGATAATCACCTTAGGTTTGGTATGAGACAGGACCGACCAAACGGAATGATGCAGCGGAATTGACGATGGAGCCATTTCGTGGTCTGTGTTATTTTTAAGTTCGGTCCGCATGGCACGTGAAGTGAAAAGGTCCTTGCCTTGGGGTTGAGGCGACCATACGGCTCTTCGTCTTTGGGTTTGAATACCCTGCATGGGGATCAGGCAGAGGCGCGTGATGCACGGGAGGACTACCCACGCAACGGTTTGGACTCTGCCGTCTACTTTGGCACGAGCAAAGTAGGAGCCCGAAGAGCCTTTGGATATCATCTTGGGGTGAATACCTGCCGCAATCGCATTGCGGACCGATTGCGTGATGCTGGCAAGTGGGCGTGGTAGTCAAACAACTGTGAGTGCACTAGAACGCACCTGTCAAAGGCAGCTTGTGACACTGGGGGGTTATGGTCCAACGTTTTAACCTATCAAAGACGTAACTGGCTCAGAAACGTAACAGATGGTCCGAGGTGGTATGGCTCACCACGGACACGGCGTCCTCAGTCGCTCCGAGGGGCAAAACATAGGGATCGAAAACACTCTGCCATATTTCTTTTCTGGAATGGTCCTCCACTTTCTTCTTCCGTTTCACCTTTTGGGCGATGGATTCTGTCCACCTGACACGCAGTCAGATGGGGTTCTGCGGAACAGTGGCAAACACACCTCTTGAACGCATTGTCCAATTTTCGGAGGTCTATATGACCTGGTTTATGTGGACGTTTGGATGCTTGACCATGCGAGGGCTTCGCACTGCGGTCGGGGTCGGCGCTCCCATTGACTGTCTGCTCGTCTTCCTCCACATGCTGAGGCAAGGGTTCGTAGCCTGCAGAGCTCGGCATGTCCAACGCGAGATTCCAAACGACTTGACAGTTCTGTAGGATGTGGAATCAGTGCAATGTGGTTTACTACCAACATGTGCACTTGACTTCTAGGAGACCTCGAGAAAGTGCACCACGCAAGTGGCAGGTGTACTGCCACCAGGAACGTAATTCGGCTAAGCACGACAACATTTCTCCAAAGACATTACTTTATCTATATCAATATACAATGGTTTCTACGGAAATAAGCTCCAGGGTAACTTAGTCTATTCACCTTTAGTCGAAGATTCTGCAGAGCATTGAATTCCTTGCGTAGTCTCGCACGAATCCATGTCACCGCCCTCTATGTCTGGCTTGGTGGGCGATGCAGGAGCAGCGGCAACGCAGGGGGAATTGAAGATGGAACGATCAACAAGCGCAGGGATAGTCCGTACTGATATCGTGAGCCATAGCAAGAAGACGACACCTGTGTATATATGTAATCAACGTGGGTTTGAGGTAATCAGGTGGTAGTTATGAAAAACCTACATGACCAGATGGAACCAAACACACGGAAGAACCCACTGTCCAGCACGTTCCCCAACTGCACAGACAATAGGGCATATACACCGTTTGGAAAGATGAGACCCCAATAAGCCAGCCCAAAATCTGGGGCACCCGAGAGCCTCAAAACACATGAGATCGAAGAAAGCGCGATACAAATCCAGCATATTCCCATGGACCACAGAATATAAGAGCCGCAAAAGCAAAAGGAATAAAGGAGGTGCCCCGTAATCGAAGAGAGTTGGACACCGCTCGATGTGTGCAACGGGAACACTACAGCAAGGTTTGCACCGTTCACCAGCAAAGAGTAGCCTCCCTGGCCCAACGGACCGAGAACGACAAAGGCAGACAGGATCAAGTTTGCATCCGGTGGACCATATACGATCAACCGGGTAAGATAGACCGTGATCATCATAATCGCGAGGCTGAGCCCGATGACGACCATGGTAAATGAAACACTCGTGGTAAGAAGGGACAGGGTGGGTGATTCCGAGCGGAGGGCTGCGGATAACAAGCCACCAGTTGAAGATGCAACGACAAGGGTGACGACGGGCAACAGCCACACTGCTGCCATGTTTGAGAAGGTGTGTGTCTGAACACTTGACCTGCCACACGGTTAGACAGAAACTAAATATTGGGGCTGGCAACATACATTGTATGTACCATGCCAATTGCACACAGAAAGGAGGCGGCCGCGTCAACCCACCAACATCCCCAGAGAAAATAGAGGAGTCCTGGTCCGCCAAACCCAGTATCTTGGTTCATGTCCTGAGCAGAGTAAGTCTAGGCAATTCTTGCAAGATATTGAGACACTCGCCACTGCAACGCTAATTATGGTGGCAAATCCCATTGGAAAGGCACCTATGAACATACTTTGAGCGGGATGGTGCAGCATTTTCGACCAGACCTCTGGAAAGAGTGCATATCTAGCAGCAGTGGCAGCACTGATCAGGATGAAAAGCACGAGGTTGAGGAAGAATGTGATGAGCGTGAAGATTCTGACGACAGGGCTCCCATGGCCGTAGGGAAAGTTGTGTATTAATGCAGAGGTGGCACCCGTGCCCATGATGACTGTGTGCCATGCGGGCGTAAAATGTCTGTGGACGCCGTCAGTGATCCTGGACAAGGAGAAAGGAAAAAGGGCACCTGATACACTCTCTCCACGATTTTTTGGGTGGCATGGTTTCAACCAGAAAAATGCTTGAAGACCGGGGTATGGCATCTTGTTAATATATGGCCGAACAAGCTGTGAATTCGGAATTTGCTCGCCAACACCCACACAGCCCTCGGCGACGAGTCTTCATCTCTCAGTGATGTGAGAATGGCGTGTACATTAGATAGTCAGGAAGAACTCAAAACGTTGACACCTAGCGCCGACTTTTCATATCCATCAGATGACCTGGCCAGTCTAAAGTTTACCCTGTTCCATGTCCTTTTCGGGCCGTGTCTTCTCCTCGCCCTTCGTAATGCCGTCCATTTAGTCCCATTCAGCCTCCCTCCATTAGGACTCGCGCACGTTCATAGTCTGTGTGGCGACGTACGTCCACAGCAGAAATGTCGCGACTGCGTGCATGCCGAAAAGGTGGATGTGAGAAGGCTTCGCACCGTTTGGCGAGTACGTGGGAAGCCTGGGCAATGGTCGCTCCTGCAGACACAACAACGAGTGGCACCACAGGAAGCAACCAGGCTGGGGTCATGGTCCCGATCGAATGCTGTTGACGAGTGATCGCGCACGGTCGTCACTCGTCAGTCAAAGATCGCAGTCCAAGTGAAATGAACACACATAATAGCACCATACCCCAACAGCGGGGTCACAAAGGCTCGACTACCAAAATAATAGTCGCCACGAAGCACGGTGATCTGGAATTAGTGATTGGTAGTGAACTGCAAAAACAAGGCAAGAGAGAGAGCAGCTCCATGATCTGTAAGCTGGTGCCACATGGCAATACTGATCTAGTCCCAAGATGGCAGAGTCAGAAAATGTCACTTCAAGGTGCAATTGAAAACTCAGAACTTAGTTATCATCCTGTGTGGATGTACTGTATTCCAGTACCTGCTGGGTTAGTCCTACCATTTAACCCATTGAATCTTGCATTTACTAGTTTTGGCAGCCATCCACAATTTTTTGACTTGATATCATGTTGCATTGTTGCCTGTGTTTTCCCCCTGATCAATTACTATGTATCAATGGGCTCCAAATGCCCAATTTTAACTCAAAATGGCAATATAACTATACTTAATTGGGATAATCATTAGGGATGAATCAATAATCCCTGATGTTACATATGTACACAATGAACATGGGTATCAAAGGGGTACCCATGCCTTTCTACCCCTCAAGTACCCCTGCCCATGATCCCCTAAGAGTATTCATCACTGACAACATCCCAATCACACAGTACTGATAATTAAGAAAGGGTGACCAATTATTACCAATGTATGTGTGCTACAAATAAGCACCAGTGCTGCCTCTGTTGTTCTAAGCCAACAGTAGTATCTGTACTCACAGACATGACAGACCATACAGACACCATAGAGAAGAAGGCCATTATCACAAACTATTTAAGTTTGGAAATAAAAAGACAAGTGTATGAAGCTGGGGGCCAGAATGAAGTTTACAAGGATGACATGAAAATACAGAAACTGAGCAAGGCAAAGCTAAAAAGTTGAATGTTGATGATGATAGAAATGCAAGCCTATGATGGAGATATCACAAATTTTGGATGGGAGCTACAAACTAGAGACAGTTACAATTGAGCATCAGAGTTTTGACTTTCTCAAAGAGTGTCAAAATCTGAGCAGCACCTTCAGCAGTCGTCAAGTCCAGGTCCCAATGTGTCCCTGGGTGAAACGTCAACAACATGATTTATGGAGTTTGGTATGGCCTCTGGTGTGATCCGATTGTTTTCCGCCTTATCGAGTTCATACTTGCATACAATGTGCCCGAATGCACAGATACCGGTGAAAAGCATCGGGCTTGCATCGTAAAATTGGGCAAACCATCATCGCAATCCCAAGTCTGCCTCAGCCCGAGCTGAAAGTGAATCGACAGCTGTGAGGTGATTGATCTTGACGAACATCACAGGTCTTCTCCGACGCTCAACCTTGAAGAGGACACCCGAATCGACCGCCTCTCTGGTGATAAGCATCTGCCTTTCCTTTGAGCTCGTGGATACGATTTTCTTACTTGTGGATTTACAACCCAACCGTCGTCGATGGAAAAGTACTTGATCAAAAGCGCGTTCCAGGCGCCATTCCATTCATTCTCGTTGGTAGTGTCTGGGGGAACAAGAAGGAATTCGTCGAGCACAGATTGGGGTAACATTATTGGGAGATTGGGGGGGACGATACCAGAGTGGAGATTGAATGTCGTCGAGGAGCAATGAGGTCACGAGCGAGCACTTGGCACGAGAAGCATACCGTATATCCCACGCAGCTCTCGGCGGTGAGTCTTCATTAACGTTTCTCAAAGATGTGAGAATGGCATGTCTATTAGCAACTCTAGGAAGAACTCAAAATGTCAACAGCTAGCGCCGACTTTTCATATCATCAGATGACCCAGTCTAAAGTTTACCCTGTTCCATGTCCTTTTCAGGCCATGTCTTCTCCTCTCCCGTCGTAATGCCGTGCATTTCATCCCATCCAATCTCCTCCTCCATTGGGAGGGCGTCAAAAATGCGTCCGCTCGTGCACATTCGTAATGTCTGTGAGGCGACGTATATCCACAGCAGAAATGTCGCGACTGCGTAGATCGCACCCCATACACGGAAAAAGGTGGACGAGAACGTGGATGCGAGTGCCAACGTCGTGTATGCGTACACGCTCTACAAAACCACGATCAGCCCCACCGCTGTCCGCACGCTCGAGAACAGATACATCGACGTACGTTTGGAAAGATCATCGACCAGAACGTCAGCCTGAACGGTATGGGAGCACGTCGCAGCGAATGCCCTAGCCCGAGGAAGGCCAGCATCAACCACATGGTCCCAAATGACCACGACGCAAAGGCGACCATCGCACATATCACGTGGATGATCTCTCCTGCGTGTGACATCCTCAGCGGTCCATCGCTCTCTCCGTAGAGGAGCGGCAGCATCGTCTTGAAGCCAGAGCCGATCAACAACGTGGTGTACGCACCCTGGCCTGAGGGACCTAGAGGAAAGAATATCGACAGAATGCCCGGACCTCTCGAATAACCACACGTGACCACGCGAATGAGGTATACGGTGAGAAGCATCATCGTAAGAGCTAGTCCGATAACAAGCATACACGCCGAAAAGGTGAATGTGAGAAGCGCACCGTTCGGCGAGTATGTCATGAGAGCCTGGGCAATGGTCGCTCCTGCAGACGCACCAACAACGAGTGGCACCACAGGCAGCAACCAGGCTAGGGTCATGGTCTCGATCGAATGCTGTTGACGAGTGATCCTGCACAGTCGTCACTGGTCAGTCAAAGATCGCAGTCCATGTGAAATGAACATACATGATATGCACCGTACCCCAGCAGCACAGTATCGATGTCACGACGTCCACCCACCATAGTGCCCATATGAGGTAGACAAAGGCGCGACCGCCGAAATTATAGTTACCATGAAGCACGGTGATCGACACGGTGTATAGCGTGCTGGCACCCATTGAGAAGGTCCCCAGATACAGGCTTTGGACTGGATGGCGCAGCATACGACTCCAGATCCCAGGATATAAGATGTACCTTGCTGCACTCAGCGCAGTGAACAGCAGAAACAAGGCAAGGTTGAAAAAGAAGAAAAAGAGAGAGAGCAGCGTCATGATCTGTGAACCGGTGCCGTATGGGAAACTGTGAAAGAGTATAGACATCGATCCAGTCCCTAGACAGAGTCAGAAAATGTGGCTTCAAGTCAGCACGCAGCTCAATATTCATTTCGGGTCCACTTTGGGCTGCGCCAAGGGTCTGGCTAGATGTTTGCCAGATCCTGCGCAGTCGCTCCACGAGAGGCATGTACACTCACCCATTGTAACCGCGAACCAAGCAGGTGTAAAATGTCTTCAGGGATGTACATGTGAGTCACATGTGGCACAATGATGAAAGAAAGACCACGCTTGCCTAATAACATCCTCTAGAGTTCTTTTGTGCGACGAAAAGTCGCCTGGCTTGTTTTCTATAGTCATGGTCAAGGAATGAAAGTGGGGTGGTGCAGTGGCGAGTCACTGGCGAGTATTTGTAGTCAAGGTTTCGGGAACACCGCAATTGGAATGTAAAAAAAACTGACACCGAATGGCCTCGGCGTCGCTGACCCACGTACTAATATTAGTCCTGTAGCCACGGGTTGTCTCGCATGATCCGGGTCAGAGTTGCCAAAGGTTGTCATTTGGGCACGTATATCTGTCATTAAAGACGTGATAATACCAACGTCGTTTCAGCATCAACGGCCCAAGCAAAAGCTCATGCGAGAATCCCGTCGACCAACTCGACTACTCACAACTTGGGCTGCACCACAGGTTTGGTGGTCAGCGGACAACAGGATACATTTCGAGGGTGACAATTCCGAAATGCAATACGAGGCTGTGCCACACAAGACGACAAGGTAAACTAACATTAGTCAAAATTATGTAAATATCCCAACCAGGAACAAGTATTCCGCCTGACTCGTGTCAGAGTCTATCCAAAGCGCCTCTGAGCCAAGGATGATTCCGGACTTCGTCGATATCAGCACGAAGAGAGGGCTCGGGTTCCAAGCATCGAGCCATGAGATGCAGACAAGAATGACTGAGTCTCCTTCCGGGAAGTTCGGAAAGCAAGATGCGCCCTTCGATGGCGTCCCGTTCATTTGGAAAGGGCGACATGCCGGTGAGCAAATAAGACATTAAAACGCCCAGTGTCCAAATTTCGACGGGCGGTGCTTGGTAAGGTTGCTTAAGTAACACTTCAGAGGCGGCGTATGCTGTTGTACCAAAAAAGAGATTATAGAATGGTCGAGGCTCAGTCGGGTCCACCATCGTCGCACTGCCAAAATCGATGAGTTTGACCTAACATCACAAACTGAGTGGCAAGAATCGCTACGATCACATAATAATCCACACCTTGAGATTCTTATCAATGACCAAGTTCTCGTCCTTGATATCACGATGACAGATCCCGTGGCTATTGAGATAGAAGACAGCCTCGACAACTTGAGCCATGATGTATTGCGCTTCCCGTTCCGAAAGACGCTTGTGCTTCGTCTGTTCAATGCATTCAAATAGATCATGCGAGGGACGGCGAGAATAGCGAGGCTTTGGAATATCCAGAGAGAGACGAGGCTTCTTTGGAGCGATGGTGGTATACAAAACGTCGTCATCTGGTGAGTCTGGAAGGCGGAGATTAATCGGCGAGAGTTGACTGCACATTTGAGGAGGGGTATCCAGCGCCGACTCAGCCACGGAGAATTCAGATGCCGCGGGGGACAAGAGTGGAGTGGAGGAAACAAGGAATGGTGTTGAAATCTCAACCGAAGAGCGGCGCACGGACTGCGACTTTTCTCTCTTGCGCCACGGAGATCCGTGCAATTCCTGAACCTATAGAGGCTATAATCGACCGTCAACAAGAGTAACGGATAGGAGACTGACGACATAGAAAAACAGGTCGTCCTCAAAGACATCGAGACACTTGATGATGTTGTCGTGGTTCATGATCTGGAGGAGCATGATCTCCATTGGAATCCTCCCCAAAGTATCGTGGTCGACCCATGCTTGCTCTGGCACTTTCTCCTTGATCACAAACTTGACTGCAACCTCTGACTTGAGATGGCGATGTAACGCGGTCATGACGAAACCGTAACCACCCGATCCCAACTCGTCTTCGAGTAAGTATGTTTGCGTAAAGGACGGATTGAGGAAGTGTCCTGGAGGGAACCGTGGAGAGTAGTTTGTGGAGCAGAGATCATCGGAGATCGGGCTGGGTAAGAAAGAGGGAGATGGAAGAGAACCATCGTCACAGGCGAGCAGGAAAGAACTTTGCTCCAGTGGTGCTTCGCAGACACGAGTGGGCGCTGGGGGTTTGAGTGAGCCACCAGACAAAGAGGTGGACTCGCAGAGATTCGCGGGACTGTTGCAGAACGGCGAGTAGGGCGGCGAGGGGAGGTGGGTGTCCATGGAGGAGTGGAGAGAAGAGGCTCAGCAAACGCTGGCTGCCATTTGAGAGTTGGAATGCAATCGACGGGGAAATCTCCGAACTCCAACAGGAGAGGACGAGCGCGTCTGCTTACCCCGAAGATATCTTTTCGGGACATGGCAGACGGCGAGTGGAGATCTACGACAGCAAAGGAAATTGCGTCCGATTACGTGTTATTCCCACGCTCAATAAATATCCTCGTACTCCTCCCCAATGTCCAAGAACCGTCGGATTTCTTGTGCATCTACGCCATTTTGCCGTGTAAAATGTGCAAGGAGGATCGAGTAATTGTCTGCAGACACCTCAATTCCATGTTGCATGAGATAACGGAGGACGAACCAGTCCACCGAACAGCCCCTTCGTGTGCGAGCGTGATCGCTCTCTTCTTCTCCTCTACCTTGACTGGATCACAGGCACCGTATGCCTCTAGCTCTCTCTCCAACTCTACAATCTCTCTTTTCGTCTCTGAAACCGTTTGGAGCATGCTGGCTCGTGTTGCCTGCGAGAATGAGGGATTTGGATCAGCACAATGTGGACGAATCGATCGACGCACACTCTCGGGTCGCAGCTCCCTTTCATGACCAAGCGCGGCTCCCAGCTCTGCAATCTGCCCTTCAAAATTCTTGCTTGTCTCCGTTGCCTTTTCCAGTCTGTTGCGTAGCTATACGGCAGTCAGCAAGACGCGACACAAGGCGTGGTGGGCACGCATACTATGCTTCCTCGCTGTGAAGGGAAGCTCCAAAAGACTGTGTTCATTCAGAATCTGCGCATATATCCACCTTTGCGTGCACTCACAGTTCGAGGACCCGATCTTGTCACTCTGCACGAGTCCATCATCGATGAGAGACTGTAAAATATCCTTGACAGACTGCGAGACTGTCGCACAGGAATCGCAAGGGGTACCAAAAGGAAGTGGGTGTCCGTACCAATGCCTTTGAGTTTGGGCCCCAGTTTCTCCAGCTCCTTTAGCTGTAATGATGATATGCAAGTTTGGTTTCGACAGCAATGCCATCACCTACTTGATAAAAATCCTTCTGTTTACAGAGTTAGATTACAACACAAGAAAGGTGTACGACCCACTGATTCATGGAATATCTCTAGTAGTTTGACGCGTTTCTCTTCGACAGATAAACCCCGCGGCGCCTACAAACGTTAGCAATGTTCGCAACAAGTCCTCATTCGCGCACCATCGATGTCCGTAATGAAGGAGTAAATCAGGGTGCAAAGACGATCACCCCGTTTCTGGTCACATGACGTACCATAGCGCAATGCTGTTATCTCAGTTGAATCGAGATCTGTCAACAAGGAACAGAGCGCTCATATTCTGTGTATGAAAGTAGTAACCTAGTTTTGACACCAACCAAACCAAGAAATACGTCAATGAACTGCCGATCTTGCGAAGCGGAACGAGCGCTCATAGGCTGAAGAAAGATTATACAAAAGCGGACAGAGAGTGAAACGAGCCATGCAGTCATAAGTCCAGAGCAAGGATTGGATGAGAGTTTGAGCGTATCGAAAAAGGCAAAGCATAGTCCCAGAAAGGAGTGCTGGTTGTCGACGTTAATATGTGGACGATGAAGAAATCGAATAAATGGGATGATGGATGTTAGGTCGTCGCATGAAGATCTACAAAAAAAAAAAAAAAGAGGTTGGCAGAGAATATATGCAGGTCACAGCAGCACGAACGTAGAAGAGAAACAATGATATGATGCCAAGAACACCTTGAAGACGCTGCCTGTCACCGGATGAGGTCAATCGGTGGCTGCGTTTGTGACGGATACCGATACGCCACGAATTCTCTGTCCTGTTCAACCCGTTCTTCGATGGCTTTCCGCGAAGCTACAGACAACCGAGGTCCTAGGCGCGACACTGAATTGGTATACCCAGGTATGAACGTGTCGTCGTTTGGATCACAGACGGGAGATGCCAGACGAGGGAATTCATGTGCACCATAACCGTTCTCAATCGGTGGGGACGACTTTTTGCCCAACAGCGTAGAGAGGCCAAATTTACTCTTGCGTTTCGTAGGCGTCGGAGGGACAGCAGAGTTCTCTTCGACTTCCCCAAGACGCGCAAGGGACCTACGAGATACTCCAAACTCGCTGTACATGCCATTGGGAGTCCTCGTACGATCATAAGCCCCAGGAAGGGGCATGGTCTGGATGCCCAGGTTGGGGCGTGTCCCGGTCCCACTAAACGATTGCCGCCTTGCTTCATTCCGGAAAGGCGCGTGAGGTGGTGCAAGATCCGAGTCTTGTCCAAGATGACGGAGATCATGTGTTGTGTAGAGTGTCTGTGGCCTTGAATCTCCACCCGAACCGTGTTGTGATCGAAGCTTGACCTCCCCAGGGAGTGGAGGTAGTGACTTTTCTCTAGAAAGTGACACCTGCGGACGGGAGAATGTCGTCTTGGGTAAGGTCATACCACCAGCGGAAGCAAATGTCGCTTGTTGAAGTTTCTGACGTATGTCAGGTTCGGAGGTGACGGCATGAATAGACACCTTGCGTCTCCCGTTCTCATCCGGAGATGTGTCAAGCAACTCCTTCTCATCCGTTTGTCCACTGTTTTTCCGGTCATTGCCGTCGCCGTTGCCGCCTGAGGGGCGCGAAGAGGTTGGTGATGGAAGAAGACTGGTTGGAGCCGTAGAAGGTGACATACCGGCGGACGAGAACCCACCGTTTCGTGGGGACGTCGTTGAGGGTAATGAGGGCGTCGATGCATGTCGGGCTCCCGCACCACCGAGATGCTCCCCAGGCCCACGCTCTACGAGATATGAAAGTGGTGGAGGTGGTGCCAATGGAGAATCATCATCGTGACGATCCAAAGATCGCAAGGAGTCACGAGGAGCAGACAGAACCTCATCCTTGTGAGACGAGCCTCCCTTGACCAGTTTCCAGATCTTTGCGAGACCTTTGCGTTTCTTGGGCTTGCTATCAGCTGCGGCCATGAGTGTCTCTTCTTCGTTAGTAGTCGGAGGCCACAGCTGGCTGTGCCTTTGAGTAGACAGTGTGCTCCTCTGACCATTCGGCGAGCGAAGAGGCGGAGGATTTGCTTCGCGTTGCAATGCCACACTGAAGAAAGGAACACTCGATGAGCTACATTCTACACAGCCACCATGACGAAGATGGAAATGAAGACCAGACACGTACTGCATATCAACCATGCTTCCTGACATCCCTGAAGGGGCAAGACTATCCTGACTTCGCCAAGCAGAACTCAGATTTCTGAACCCAAAGAACCGCGACCGCCTAGGCGACACAGATCCCGGGCTGTGAACGTCCGAGAACGATGCTTGGGAGTAGAGCTGTCCCAGACTTGGTTGAACTTCGAGGGGTACCGTCAACGAGCTTGCCGGCCTCATGCTGATGGCCGAGTACCTCGAGCTGAGCATCGGACCAAGGCCGTTGTCTGTGTAGGGAGCTAGACTGTGAGAAGAGTAGAGCGACGTGACGTCTACCACTGAGCCCCGAGACGACTTGCGCGGCCTACTGCGCTCACGCTTTTCTTGTTTTCGTCGGCGCTCCTTCTCCTCCCTCTTTTCACGTCGGACGTCGACGTGCTCCACAATGAGCCCATTGTCAAGGAGGGTAATATCGCGGGACGAGCTGCGAATGTGGTGTCCACTCACTCCGTTGAGTGTTGAAGTGGCACGAGGTTGTTTGAGTTTGAATGCGCTCTCGTCCCCCACGGTGAGATCGTAGGTTGAACGAAGCTGGGTGTATGTGTCGCGAACGCTGTTTTCCAGTTGCATCGACTCCTGCATAGCGCGAGCATGAGCAAGGGCTTCGGCCTCGAGCAGTGACCTCTGCGCCTTGACATAAGTTTCTACGGTTTGCTGTCTCGACGTTGGCTCTTTGGGTGTCTAAGAAGGTGATGCATAAGTGTTCGTTGACACGGGAAGAGAAGCACTCACGATGGTTATCCATAATTTCAAATTTTGCTCGGTCAAGCGACCACCTCTGGCGCGGGGTCTAGAAGAGCATTCGGAAGCGAGGACACCAGAAGCTTCCTCTTCCTCTTCTCTTCTCAATAGTTCCTCAAAGAAAACATCACTCTCTCTGTCCCAGATGCCAGGACCGATGACGATGACATCTGCCATGTCTTGGTCTCTCATTGCACACTCTATGCATACCTCTTCCTGTGGTTGAGGTGGGCTTGGGGAGAAGATGGGGTTTATGGGGTCAGGTGTCGCTGCAGCGGGAGTGATGTATGTGGGATGCTGAGCAAATGCACGGGGGTTTGATGAGATGGGGATGGCCAAGGTTGGGCTGTACGGTCTCGAGGACGACAAGCCGTTTGCAGAGGATATTCTGGAAGCCGCGGCACCGTCGGGCAGGGCATACGGGGACTGCCGCATGGTGGCAGGATAAAGCGTAGACGGGATATCACGAGCGCCAATTGGGGGTGATGGGGGAGGCTGTGTAAGTGACTCTCCAAAGGACTTGAAGGAATCGTTGAAGAGTTTGGAGTCGACAAAGTTGGAGCCGTTGAGCAAGGGGGACGGTGTTCCATTAGATTGATTGTTATTATAGTCGTCGAGGCTGTATCGCTCAAGTGGACGACGAGCGTTTAGAGGGGGAGCATAAGAGGCCGTGGTGGGGGCTAGAGGCCCGTCGGTGCCAGAGGGCTGTGACATGTCATGTCTTTCGTCGTTGAGCGTTCGTCTGTCGGATGCGGGGTCCGTCGTGAGTGATCCAGAGAGGCCGAGAGCCGAAGAGGGCGGTTGGGGATCACTGGAGACAAGGTGTGGGTCGTCTCGAGCGTCGCGCGAGGTACGCATCAGGTGAGTTGGTGGTTTTGAGCCAAAGGAAAGGGAAGGATATCTGTGGTCCTTGAAATCGAGATCTGAAATGGCGAGACCGTGGTGGAAGAAGTTGAGATGGAGGTTCGGCGACAGATTCGGGGGGACTGCTGAATCCTGTCGTGCGGGTTGTATCGCAGACACCGTCGCCATCGTCCAACGGAGATAACTGGACTCGAGGAAAAAGGTGAAAGAAAAAGGTGGAGATGGCAACAACGCCAATCAGCCTACGGTTGGATTTAGCCAGGCGTTGCTGCTGGCGCTGACAGCTCTGACCGTCCTCACACAAGGCTGGCAGAGGGACAAGGACAGGCTGTCTTACTCCCGAGTCTGGGCGATGCGGCGTTGGCGATGCGTTCCTCTGGCCAATTCCAACCATGTTCAATTCCAGTAGCATTTTCCCATCCCTCTCATTGGTGGACACACGGTGCTCATTGCCCAGAGACGCTGTCTCACTTGGTCGGTATAGGACACGAAAGACTCTCCGGGCATCCCACGAACGTTCCAACGTTCCGGGAATTGGCGACTTGTTGATGCGACAACATCGCGGACACGCGATGGCGAGGTGGTGAAGCACTCACTAGGTTACTCTCGGGCGCTCTAAAGTAGACTTTGGCAACAATTCCTTCCGTTGTCCAGAAACATTTCCAAGGTATGAAACAACTGCCAATAGCCTGGCCAGGATCAAATGACAAATCTAGCGCTTGTGATGGAATAACGTACAGGATGGCCAACCAACAAATCGAGACAAGGAAAGGCGACCCATTTCTCAACGTACCATGGCCACACGATCTGTGCCATGCATGCCCAGGAAACACTGCTGTGGTGTGTACCCAGCCTGACTCTCCAGTCTCGCAATCACCTGGCTGGCAGCATCGCGGGTCACGTCAACCAATCTCGTATTGGCCTCTAACCTCCCCGTAGTCACCGCAACATACCGTTGGCGAGGCACAAACTCAGGAATGTCACGTACGTTTCGGATCGGCACTCGCTTCCGATTAGGTAGAATGGACGCTGGCAGTAACGAAACCCGTTGTTCTTTGCCCCTCGTCGCTGATCCATGGCCTATTGAAGTCGCTCCGAGTTTGCAATGGAGCCCAGACAGAGGACATTGAGACACCCCTGAGCCAGATGGCTTCTCTGCACAAACATCCGACGCTTGTGACGGCGATGGTGGTTCCACTGGCGCACGAACGCGGCAAACTTGGCTCACGCACTTTTGGACAACTCCAGACGCCCAACGTTGTATATCCTCATAAGCAAGCGGATGCAAGGTCACGGGAACCTTGCCTTCTCCGTCGGAGCCATCTTCATTGGATGACACCTGCATGACCATGCTGAAACCCGCCGCGGAACCTTCAGAAGCCAGCACCTCTTCGTGCACAGTGACCGGAGCACGACTTGTCCTTGCAACCTCAGCAAGATTGAGCCCCGACTCGCTATTGGCATCAAGAGCAGCGAGGAGTTCGGCCCCGAGTATATGAGGGAGCATGTCTTTGTCCGCCGAGGACCTACTGGAGTACAGAGAATCATCGTCAGACTCTGAGTCACTGTCAGGTCCGGAAGACCCATCAATTTCACTATTCCTACGCTGACGTGCGGCAGACGTGCGATTTCGGAAGGCGGCACGGGCGAGGACACCAAGTCGGCGTCTATTGGAGTGGTACAGGGACGGGTGATTTTCAACCGGAGTTGATCCAGAATGTTCTCGTGGTGATGTTAGATCCTTGGCTGGGACCGTGTCGAAAACAAGAGTTTTCCTTCCTACTACTCGTCGGCCCGGCTGAACCTCACTGAAGAATGCAGCACGCCAATGCCCCTGAGTTGGGTTACAACTAGCCTGTGAGGCGGTCCCGTCAAACAACGTCATCGGGTGTTGAATAACATGATACGGCGATGCCGGCATAGACTGATCATGTTCCAAACTAAAGGTTCGACGCCCAAAGCAGCGTCCCGCTGGTACAATCAATGCAGAGGGATATCGCCCGATCACTGACGGAGGAATGAACGTTAAGCTGTCAGGACGCTTCTTTGCAGGCTAGATGTGGGTGATTGCATCATTTTAATGGAGTAGAACAGGAATACTTACATCTTCATTCTCTCCAACAGATGGAAGCTCTGCATGGACACTCTGGGAAACAAGTTTCATCTCCGTGGACAATATATCACCATCCGTAACGACCTGAGAAAAAGACAACCATCAAGTTTGATTATCGGCCTACAGACGCAAAGGACTCATACCACTTCGGGATCAGTGGGATGCTCGCAAATGCAACTCACCGTGCTTGGAGGATTTGCAACGGAAAATTGATCATCCTGTCCCATCTACGGGTCATCAGCATGATCAGATGGTATGTGGATATGGACAACCTTCATGACCATCCACTCATCCTCATCCATTGTAGAGTCCTCATCTGGAGCAATGTGTTGCTCGCCAGATGTATCTCCCAGATCAAGATCAAGATCCGACAATGGAATGTCTACAGACCCGAAAAAGGTGACCTCCGCCGTATCCGGGACAGGGAGTGGAATGTAAAGGGCACCCCGACCTTCCTGAGTCAAAAGGGGGCTCGTGTCTATGGGCATTTCAATAGAGTGAACATCCGTTTTGTCATCTTCTGTCATGCAGGTAGCCGAGGCAATTTTGCAATCAACGTCCAGACGTTCCACGGGGTCGGTGACCAACGAGCATATGGATTTGACGGTGGTGCTACGGGTGGGGGATGCATTCCGCTGTTCGTTGTCACAAGGCAACTCCACAAGAAGGGGTGGACTTTCCACATTGACGCCAAGTGATTGCGTGGAATGGGATTCGTCCAAAGACGACGTTTTCTGTTCCCGAGGGCATTGTCCGTGGATGACTGCAGCTTCACTAGCGTGGATGCTATCGAGCATGGTTTGCCGCAAGTATGGTAAGATAATGACGATGTTGGCAAGTGTTAGGCCGATGCTCGCAATCCCGCATAAAATGCGAGAATCGGGAAGTGTCAACCCGAACATCACGAGGTAAGGTGGAGAAGCTACGCCAATCCTGCGTAGCCATGTTTCAGTTGACGCGAAGCTGTAAAGACCTGCTCTGCAATTGTTCATTACGCCGAGTCAGTGGACGATATGAACATCAGCTTGTGCGGTGAGAGGACAGGAGGGGCGTAGCGAGTGCAAGGAAGACGAACGGTTGAACAGGGCGATAAATTCCATTGGGTGTCAGTGCCTCAGAATGCCATTGTAGTACGCGGGCATCACGTGTTTGAAAATTCAACCAACCAATCATTTACCCTGTCGACCTTGTGTCGACCCGTGTGCGCCAAAAGTTCAGAGATTAAAAACGCAGCCTATGAGGGGAACAAACTGCTCATGGTACCAATAGCAACTGAATGATTGTTACTTGCCTCCTTACAATCGAGCAGAAGCAAAGGAAGGGTCATGCTATCATATTAGTAGTCAATATATGCGGTTTCAGTCACTCACCTTTGCGGCGCAGACAGGTGCTTGCAAACGATTCCACTCCATGGCACTTCCTGTGTTCAATGAGGTATTGGATTCTAGTCAGGCCAATGAGCGAATAGAAACCTTGCATCAGCGAGTGACATGTGGAAAGGCAAGAGGATTGAGGAGTAAGCAAATGTACACAGCTGATGCTAGTCTATGTCCGACAGTCTTTTCCACGTCTGCTATCAAACACTTGGGAAGCTCAGCAGCTATTTGCGGTACCTGTGAAGGATGAAATAGAACGAACAAGGAAAAGAGAGATGGAGTGCTCACCACAATACGCTCTTTCTGTTTCTCCTCATTTTTCGCTGGAGTTGAAGCATACCGTATAGAAGGGCTTCGGCAGTGGGAGGACAGCCAGGGACGTAGATATCCACGGGCACGATACCTGCGGGGGATGAGAGAGGGAATTCCCGGAGATGAAAAGGTGACATACGATCACAGCCTCTGACGACGGCGTAAGAGTAGTGATAGTATCCACCTCCGTTGGCACAAGAGCCCATGGAGATGACCCATCTTGGTTCTGGCATCTGATCGTAGACTTTTCTTAAAGCGGGGGCCATTTTGTTGGTGAGAGTACCGGCAACGATCATGATATCACTCTGACGGGGACTAGCGCGGAACACGACACCGAGGCGATCCTGATCGTATCTAGCAGCAGCCATGTGCATCATTTCTACGGCGCAACAGGCAAGACCGAATGTCATGGGCCACATTGAGCCCTGACGAGCCCAATTGACGAGTTTGTCGAGTGTTGCGAGAACATATTCTGAGGCGAGGTGAGAGAAGAAGAGAAAAGGTGTAGATGACACATACCAGCCTTGTTTCTGGGTGTTTCTAGACTGTGTTGATTCGAGCCACGAATGGCGAGGGAGGTGATGGGCTCAGTCGGTGAAGCTGTGACTGGTTCTGGTGCACGGACGTGGTTTGACGAGTGTAGAAAGCGCGGTCTGAGTGCTACAGTGCGGGTGACTGAGCGTACAAGGCTCGGAAGGAGCGACATGACAAACGCGTTGGAGAACAGGACAAGGCTGGACATGGACCCATTCGGAACACCCCCCATGGAGGGGTTACAATCCAAAAGGAGATAATTAGCCCCTGAGTGAGGATATGGCCCAATGGTCGAGGAATCCAAAGAAGGAAGAGAAAGCGAGCGAGCGAGACCAACACGGGCGACGTCGAGCAGACCGGCGGATGGCAAAAGCGAGCCTGGACGAGTCTTTCCCTTTCTCACGACGAAGCGAGCGTACGTATAAAAACTAGGGACTCTCTGTCGACCCTCTCTTGTCTCTTCCGCTCATGTTCGCCTTCTTCAGGTCCTCGAAAGCCGTCCCCGGCGAGAATGTGGTCGATGTCACCGACATCAATGATTCTGACCAGCCCAGAGTCTCTGCTGCGTCTGTGCCCACAGTAGACTCGACGCCGACCATCCATGGACAACCGATGGACTCGAACCAGCTGCCTCTTCTCGAGTCTAACCAGGCAGCTACTTCTCTTGTGTGTCCCTCCCCAGCACAGGCGTCCCTCCACACCCAGTCCTCTGCTCAGAGTGACCGGCCAATGCAGAGCCAGAGCCAGTCCGCGTTGCCTTACTCTCCTACTCCAAACGCAACCGGTAAAGACCCCCGTCGCTTTTCCTTCCCCTCCTTTTCTTTTCTCCGCTCCGACTCAAAGCAGAACAAGGTTCGCCCTAGACCTCCCCCTCTCCAGACCCAAGCCATCTCGAGGCCAGTGCAGGAAAAGGCAAAGGGTCGCAAACTTTCCGTTCTCATTGCCGTAGCTTCATCGGAAAAGCGTGCAAAGGACTCTGCTCTCATCACCCGCTCCGTCATTGTCGGTAACTGTAATACCCCTGCTGATCCTAAACCAAACAAGGCAAAGTCTCCCTCCAAATCCGATGTAAATCGTATCAAGGCCCAACTTCTTGATCCAAAGACGGCTGCCAAGGTCATCAGCCACCTCAGAACTCTCCCTGCTCATGACGATGACACCGCGACCAACACCAACATCCCTATCCACGCCGTCTGCCTTAGCTTGCCGGACAAGGATGTCCACGATCAACATTTCGCTCAATTTCAATCTGTTGCCACTGCCTCTATATCAGCCATATCCACCGTCTTGGCTGATGTACATCTCATCGACCTTGTCACAGCTCCAAACATGGGTTTCGGTGCACCTGTTACAGCTCAGGGCCTCTTCGCTGGTTCTGTCCCTACTGCCGAGACAGTGATCGACGGTATAGAACAGATCACACCGCAACTCATGGCGTTGGGGTACGCTACAGGCAAAGCTATCATTCCCGATCACAAGGGTGTCCTCGTCCCCACAGACAGGATATCCGTGCTCACATGTCAGGTTTATTCTACTTGTTTGTTTAACACACTCATCTCTGCCTTGGATTACAGATTGGTGGGGTTTCGAAGTTTGTCTTCCTCCTCCAACTGTCGCATTCCTTGAAGCAGGCGAATCCCCTGGTTCCGCACTCCTCAACCTGCTGACGGCGATATCGGTCCTCAACGAGGGCGTACGGGAAATTGTTCCATTTATTCGCTACATTGCCCAATTCGTCCAAGCAGAGTGGAGCTTGATCAAAAGAGCAGATGAGGGTAAAGGTGTCGTGTGCACTGCAACCTGGCTTTTGCCTGTTGCGCTCGTTCCCCGTCCTTGGGACCTTCCTGACGTACCACCTCCTCACACAGAGATGGCAGCCGCCGGACAGAGCACGCCAACCTCGCCGTCCGTCAACCGGTTCTCTGCCACTCTCACAACGCCCAAGCCTTCCACAGAGGTCCCCAATGGTGCACCCCGTTCTTCCTCGGCTTACTCTGCAGACACCAGGGACGAAGACGATCCACGTCAAGCCATTCCCAGTGAACCTCCTGTTCTCCCGGAACTTGTGGTCAGCTCTCCTGGATCAATCGATGGTGCGCCATCGGAGAATGTGGACGGGAGAGGACACAATGCTTACGACAAGGTACAGCACGATGGGGAAGCGTCCGCCCACTAATGTGATTGCACATGCTCTGGTAATTCACCATCTGGGTTTAATCCCTTCACCATGTCCATTGTCACAAGGCGTCCATGAGCTTGACACCTTTCTGCTTATAACTCCCGCTCGTTTTGCTATCCATCATCCCGTTACTTGGAATCATTCACTTATCCAAGTCTACTGGAGTTCGTGTTTTCATAGGACTTTTTGATGATCCACCAGCTTATCACGGGATTATTTCAATACAAGATATCCTATACCACACTCTTTCGTCTAATTAGTCGTTCGTTCCGTACGACTAGATTACATGTAGCCACCTGCACGAGTGCATATATTTCTGGTCGTGTGACGACTAGTGCTTGAAGCCATCTGACCTGTCGCGAATGAGCATATGTGCCTCATACACCCTGTCGACTTGATGTTAACCACTGGGTGGATCTGCCACTGATGGACAAGATCATGAAAAGATTTTATTTCCCGCATGACATGATGAACTGTCCTGGAGGTGACTGAATCTGCAAGTCTCTCCACAGACGGCAGAGTCCACCCGTGAAATCAACTTTGTTCCTTCCTCCATGTCTTGTCCATGGCAAATCGCGGTAGATGTCGTAGATGTGAAGAGATACATACGACAACCTAATCTCCTTCAGTCATGAGCCAATTTGCAAAGTTGTCCAAGCGCTTCTTTTCGGCTTCGCCAGAGTCCCCTTCAATGTCGTCCCCAACACCACTTCGTTTGAAGTGTTGTTTCCCAACGTAGAGTGATGCTTCAATACGTCTCCCGGCAAAGTATCGCCCATTCATTTTCTGTCAATCCGCTCGATGAGAGAGTAAGGTGAATGTGATCTGGACTTGCCAATACGCATGCTTGAGCACTCAAAGGATCTCTGAACTTGACTGTCATGACGCCATCAGACTCTTTCTGTGTACGACCATAAGCTAATTGAACGAACGACGCGAAATCACCCTACATCATAGAGCACCACGTTCGTGACTTCTCCAAGTGTTGAGCACTCGTCCCGAACGTCCTCTTTGAGATCGAGGAGGAGAGAAGAGTCTTCGTCCAGTTCCTTCAAGGAAAACATATGCTTCAATACGACAACCCTGCTGTTTCTATTGGGCAAATTTGTGCTGTCCTCCTCAGTTTTGGCTGGTCCAAAACCGTCTTCATCGTCCCATTCCTGTAGTTTTCTGCATGATGTCCGTGAGGTCGTTCGAGCGACATGGTAGTCCACAACTTACTTTTGCATTTTACCAATTCGTCGCGTAGCTTTCTTCTTGTCGACCGTTCTCCGCGGTTGCGAATTCCCATTTGTTTCGGAACCCGTGAATTTATGCTTGAACTCGGCTCTTTGAACCTTCATCACAGTAGATGGCTCACCCACCCGCAACTCTGCATCGTCCAGCAGGTTGATCGCGAGTGTCACGCTCTCTTCCTTGAAATACACCACTAATGCCTCTCCGCTGAACGACCCGTCCTCCGTCGCGTAGAGCTTCACCTTGGGATTACCCTCGTCGTCTTCTTCAATCACCCCAAACTTGCCAAACCGCTCCACAATCTCGTCCAGTTCCGCATCCAGAGGAAGGTTCGTGACATAGACGGCCGTGTTCTTGGAGCGAGGCTGTTTCCCCTCCTCGTTCTTCCCGCGCTTGGTCGACGGTCCGGGAAGAGGGGTAGCAAAAGTATAATCCTCGGGCTCTTTCCGTTTCTTATTCGCACGTTTCAGGACAGGCGCTGCCGGAGTCTGACATGGGGAGAGAGATATATACGTTGCGAAACGCATATCGGAGCATCAGGCAACCATACCTCCTCATCGACGCCGACGACGGAATATGCAGCTTGTTGTTTTCGCAAGAGTTCTTCGTCGACCTGGAGAGTATGCATGAGTTCTCTGGTGACGCTTCGCGATGCCATTGTGTTCACTGACCACGGGCAACCATTGTGACTTGGTGGTGTCGTACTCGAATTCAGTGCCGTCTTCTTGCTCGAATCTCCATGTCCCTGTCTCTTTCGAGAAATGCACGCGGTCGTCGTCTGCAAAATCTTCCAGAGCAGGACCGCCGGGAGTAGCTGGGGGAACGTCTGACATCCTGTGTGACCGTCAGTGACCAACAAGCGGTTGTTTATGCTACTTTGACCGTAAAGACGTTTGATTAGGAAAAAGGCTTGTCATCAACCAACCAATTAGGATGACACTATTAGTCACATTCGGCGGATTCATCGTAGTGATTACAGAACGGTTTGAACATTACACTATCAATGTGTTTACTATTTGCCAAGTCGTCAAAAAACAAAATGACAGATGGAGGTATAATAGTGTCGAATTCCGACAGACAAGAAAATGTGACCAGGTGAGTGGCCTCGTAATGCAAAGGGGGGTGATCCATGAAGAAGTAATAAATTAACGTACCATAAAACTGTGATAGACCAGGCACCCGGCCCAGGCATATCGGGAACGAAATGGATATATCCCCAAGCTACCGCTGAGCGAACTTTGCCACAAGATTTTCAGCTGAAGGACGCTTGTGTTCTGCATGATCCCAACACTTTTGGATCAACCACCTATGCCAAGGAGTAACAAGCTCTTCTTCAGTGGGAATGTCGGGTCGTTCTCCTTCTAAAACCTTTGGAAGAATAGCATGAGGAGGGAGCCCATCATATGGCTTTTTACCAGACAGGACCTGATCAACGATATATCAGACAGGTCCATGTAGAAACATGCTATACAAACATGGAGTATGAGTCCCCCGAACGAGTACACATCACAGGGTTGCGTAGGATAGAAAACGTCCCGCGATTTACACACCCGCTGAACCAGTGCAGGATCTGCGAACTGCACGGCACCACAGATGCTAGAGTTCAAGTACGATGTTCCCACAAATTCATTGACTAACGAGAGCCCAAAGTCCGTAAGGCAGGCTCTCCCGTCGTCATCAATGAGAACATTGTCCTGTGGAGAACCTGTCAATAATTCCCAAATGACATTAGCAGTCCAAGCTCACGCTATGAAGGTCACCATGGACGACGTTATGACCATGGACTGTTTAAGATCATAAGGAGTTGCAAACACGGTTATGAAGCTGATACATACGATAGTGCAGACCAGTTGCAATATCCCGAAGCTGTAAGGGAAGTAATGAGGTACCAGTCCCCCAAAATTGCATCCAAACCCACCAATCGGTGCTTCGCGGACATCGATGTCTGGTTTTGCGAGAGATAGGAAGATAGAGATCCATTGCGGAACCACGGGCTGACCATGCTTGGCAACGGCCCAAAGCCAGATACGATCCCAAGCAATGGGACGATGTTCTGGTGTTGCAATCCCCCCCATATTCTCAATTCCCTACGGAGTTTCTGAAATGAATGAGTGGTCTACCATCGCTCCAGGGGGGAAATATTTCTAATATTACCTTCTCATGAGACTCTAGACTGCTGTGGTCCTTTGTACACAATTTCACCGCTTTCACCGCGACCTGATCCCCTTGAACAGCCTGACCAAATACAGCAGAGTTGAGCTCACCATAAGAGAAGATTCTCCAGAAATCAAGGTACACTCCCAGATATCTCCGAAAGAGCCTTGCCGGGTAGCATACCCTGTTGTTCTTCTGATAGTGGCAGTCGAATGTTTGAAAGGCAGTTCATTCATCAGGTAGTCTATATGAAAGGACTATATGGGTATATTTCACACAGAAAGGGAAAACAAACAAACAAACCTTCACTCTCTCCCGTACACGATTGGAGGTGTACTTCAGAATGCGAAGTATGGCTACTGTGGGGACTATCTATCCCTTGAGCCGATAGGTTCGAGTCTCATCATGTAAATGCGTACCCTGTAAACATCGAGTATCGTGAAGATCCCGTGCTGTAGGTTGCTGCGCTAGAGGGCTGTGATGAACCGTCGACTCCTAGGGGATCCGAATGGGCCACCTTTACGGTGGGTGCTTCGCTGGAAGGGGTCGGGGGCTCAATGACAGGGCTAGGGGGCGCAGAACTTTCAGGAGATCCAGAACTTGAGCTTCTTAACATAGCTTCAGCGGCGGAAGTACCTGCAGGTTTGTTTGGGCCGGGATTGGAACCTCTACCACCAGCCTTTCCGAAAAGACTCTGAATGAGACTCTTGCGTGGCGGTGCAGAACGCGTGGATATCTGGACGGAGGAGCCGAAATAGGATCCACTACGCTGCGCTTGCCAACGACGTTTCTTGGTGATTAAATCGATGAACTTCTTCTTGGATTCGGCTGTCCGAGGGTGCCCCGGAAGGGTGGTAATGCAAGCATGGTCGTCGAATTCCATCTTAAACTCCTTGAGATGGGGAGAGTTCCTATCCCACCAACCCTCCATGTCCGGTTCTCTCTCCAGATGAGTTACCAGGATGGCCACCGGGGCAGCCAGCTCACGGGTGATGACGCAAAAGTCATTGTAGTACTTCACCAATGCTCCAGTCGCTCTAGAACCACGGACACAATACACAAGGAGGTCGATCTGGCGTCTTTGATGCCTTTCCTTGAGAGTTTTCTTCAATTCTTTTTCGGCACTCGACTTGATCCCAAATAAACCAAGGAAGCTGCGGCCTTCACTAAGACCACGGGTGTCCCACAAGATGCACCTCATGCCATTCTGCTTGGTCTCGTAACTAGTGGTGAACTCTGTGCACGGCCTAGAGTCATTAGAGACATCGGCGGAGGTACCAGTGCCAAGGAGGAGATTGATGGCGGAGCTCTTTCCCGTTCCCGTTTCTCCAAAGAATACGATGTTGCGCTGATAGCGGTGAATCCCACGTCAGGTTGTCGACGGACATGATAGACGGTTACATACAAACCTCTGAAATCGATGTCATAAATCCAACTCGACCTCGAGACACCAAGCGAATCGTCCTTTGACCCGTAGATCGGGCTATGCGGTGAATCACCACCTATAGCGATGGACAATGACCCGGTTTGCGTAGCAAACTGCACAGGTTGGCGATAGAGCTTGTCGACCAGCTTGGGAGGTTATGATGGTACCGTGTACTGAAGGGTTTGGCCAAAAGTACATGACAAATGCCGCTCAATTCGACGCTTAAAAACATGCGTTTTGCGCGATGCGGAACGTCACCATTGGGCGGCACAGCCCAACTCACCAGTGCAAGGATCAGATCACTTACTAACCACTCGGATGAACCACAAACAGCCAGGTGGACGTTTTAGTAGCTGTCCAAGGTGCCAGGACCCTTCGACATGCATTTTCCAGGCGGCGGCCTATAGGGAGGTTAAGGGTTTCCCTGTGATGAATCAGATGCAAACTTTGCAGGACCTGACTGGCAAGCTTGAGTTTACAACATACTACCACGATGTCAAGGCACATTGTAGCAACATGGAGGAAGTTGGGTCGTGCGAGTCTTTTCAATGTCATCCTGGGTTTGAGTTTTTGGCTCAGAAGGACTCGGCGAGTACGCAATATTGGCTTGGCTTCCACAATGCTGTACTGGGTGGGATGCGTTTGCTGCACTGCTACCTGGCACGGCGGTGGATAATAATGTGGGTCAATCCAGGTGGGTCAGTTTCATTTGATCAAATGTTAATCTGGCGACCTTCAATGCCGCTTCGGAGCTGCCACCAACTGGCGCCCCTAAAGAACTTGGAATTGGATGCGCTGATGAGCAACACAGTGAGCACATCTCTAGAGTTCACGTCAAGCACTCGTCGCCAGCGGAATCACAAAATCTTTTATTGACGAGATGGGTGTACGAGGGGTACTATGTTTTCTATTAAAGTGGAACAGTAAAATCAGTAACCTTTCCGGAACAACGCACTAGACATGTCAGATGTGTTCAACCTCTTCAAGAAAGTCCAAGGCTTGCACTGGTTCAAACTCATACATCAAACAGGACAATTTGCTCCCTCCCACTTCTATCAATTCGAATAAGCTTCTTCGCCACGCAAGCATAGAGCGACCTTGTGCCCCCAATGACCGTTTTCAATTGATTCAAGGGCATCGAGTGGTTCGGTGCCGTAAGCAGTGCATTGAGGAGCTGGGCTGTGTTCACTTGGTGAGGCGTCGGATCGGCAGTCGAAGTGATGGAAGATATCGATGATGTGGGTGAGCCGGGAGAAGGTGACCGAGTTGCCAGTGATTCGATAAGAGCACTAGAAGATAGCAGAGACATGTCATCCAAGTGGTCAGGGTTGGATAAATGCGATCGAGTGCGTACAGAGTTTCTTTTGCTCGAGGCGGTTTCTCGCCACCTTTGCCAGGGAGTAGAATTTCACCAACAGTGCTCCATATTCGAGCCTGTAGTGCAGTCAGAAAACGCGTCAAGAGAGAAGTAAACAATTGACACTTGCCACAATGTTTTCTAGCTCTAGAGTGATGCGCACCTTGGTATTCTTTGATGAGGAACCAGAGGACGACGGCACTTCATGCAAGGGCGTGGTTGTCTGAGCATCTTCCGATAAGGAAGGTGGCGGATTCGCTGTTACCGACAGATGTACCTTTGAGAGTACAACAGTACTCTCTTCATTGTCCTCAGTTTCCACGTCTGGTACATCAAGGACGTCTTCAGATCCGAGCTGAATGTCAAGCAAACTGGATTCGTCGCCCGAGTCGTCTATTGCGTCCTCATCCTTTCCCTCTTGCGCCTGAGGCCCCCCGAATACGTCGTCTTCGGTAAAAGTGTCTAGACTCTTTTTTGCCGATATACTACCAGCAGCTAAACGTGCAAATACTGATTTTGGAGGTGCAGGCCCGGGACTGTCAAAGGAAATTGCGGATAGCTCCGCAAAGTCGGGTTCTTCTTCCAGAAGCCTATCGGTAAATCGCAGTGTACGTGCAGATGCGGCCGGTGTAGACCAAAATGCATCTTCATGATCCTCCTGTTCTGGAGATGGCGAGCGAGCCGGCTTTGGGATAGGTCTAGAAGTCGCTCTCAGTCTGGAGGTTGGCTTGGATTCGTTTGATCGGAGAAGGGAATCTTTCTGCGAACACTAAGCAACCGATTCCGATCCAAAGAGTTTATCATACCTGGCTTCGTAGCTCTGCGAGACGGTTCTGTAGGTCGGTGATCCGATGTTCTTCTTCGGCAACACCAGTCATCGATGGTACTGATCCGGAGGCGGCTCCTTTGCTAGCGAGCTGGGCTCGTGCAATGAGTCAGCCTTGGCTGAGTTGTGCAGCACACGACGAACCTGTTGTAGGGTCTCGTTCAATTTCTTGATGTTCTCCCGAGCTTCGTCGAGCTGTTCGATAATCGCCACCACCTGGGAGCGAGCCCGCGGCATCTGTCGTATGGATTGACTGACACAAGGTTGCAGCACACAGAAAGTCGCCAAGAGGACACGCACTACTGATCCAAGTACTTGAGTGCGGCATGTGCATAAACCTCGGGTTCATACTCCTTGGGTCTGAGCATGTCGCCACGTCTGGCGGGCTGCTTTCTGAGGGGAGTTGCGCCGTGAAATTCGACACGGGAAATTTCTCCCCGACGCGTGCCATTGTCTGGCTGTTTGCGTACATCCGCATCCGGGGGTGGTACGAGGGTGAAGAGGCCGAGTTCTGAGGCATCGATGTCGCGAATGAGGTCGCCGAGGGCGGTGTCGAGGACGGCGCGGGTGAAGGGAATCGTGCTCTCTCGACTGGCCACGATGGCCGCTGCAGAGGTGCATATCGCCTTGGCTGTTGCAGTGAGGTGGTCGATTCGGTCGGAGAGTGCCATGTCGGTGTCGGACATTTGTACGTTGTCTACACCGAATCCATCAAGGTCGGTCCCAAATCTCCATCCTGATATTATCCTTGGTACGACTCGCCCAGAAATGCTCCTTGGCTTCGGTAGATGGTCATCTGACAGCGAGCCATCGTCCCCGACGCGGGTGTTGGTCGACGATGGCGGCGCCGACAGGCCACAAGGTCGCAGCGACCACCGTCGCACAGCGTCCTCGAGCGACGCGACTCCCCGACCCCGAGCCGCCTTACCCCACACTGGGCAGTCCCCGGGTTTGTCTCACTTCATACCGGTCATCGCACAGGTTCTTGTACAGCATCTGCTCACTACACTTGCCTAGATTTAGCCACGGCGCTGCTTGGCCATCACACCAACGTTAATTTGCCGGGTTCAGATCCCGTTTTATCTACTCAGCCGAACCCAAGACGTCTTGTCTTCTTTCCTTCTAGCACAGCCACTCACAACAAGACATCGCCTTCTAAAGCACATATCCTTGATCAGACTCGCTCTCACTCGCGCTTAGAGACGCTTGCGCACAAGGATACATCCATGTCTTCCGCAAACACTTCCAGCTCTGCGACCAAGGTCCACACATCGCCATCCAAGGTGAGTTTAGGCGGAGTTTACACGGTCACTGGTCTCCACACCACTTTATAGCCCTCGACACGTACCTACGACGCTAAACTAGTCACTCGAGAGATGCATCGATTAGGCACACTCGCCGGTCTCAATCCTGCCATCTCAACTTCGCTTTCTTCCAACGCATCGGCATCTACCCTCACTTTGGCGCCATCTTCCTCGCCTTCGACGGCCACACTTGTTCCTGGACCATCGCATAGCCATGGGATCAGCGCTTTGAGCAGTACGACCTCGTCGGATAAAGATAATCCCTGGGGAACGCTCCATGTGCATGTTTTACCCCTGTTTAATGAAGAACCGTTACGTGTACCCATGTGAGCTTCTGCGCGAGATTCATTGCTGTCCTGACAGTGTTTCAGAGAGGACCTGAACGCTCTTGTAAAGCGGCATATCCAAACAGTCTTGGCCGCATCGCCATCAAGGGCTTTGACGACCCTTGCGACCGATGCACGAGAGTTGATCGGGGCAGGGATGGTCACCATAAATGCGAAAGTGGCTTCCCTGTCAGATGAATTACTTCCCAGTCGATTAGTCGAACGATGGTCATTTTTCTGGGACCATATATTGCCATATGTCGAAGGAGTGAGTAACATAATCAACATTGTCTCGTTCGGCTACACGTACATTTCTAGGTTCTGCTACCATTACAAACTGACCCACTACTGACATCACTGCACCGAACTGCGAAACAACACCGCGCCAGCTCGCCAACACGACAAGGCACCAAACCTGGACCAACTGGGTCTCACGCTACTTTTTCGCCCATCATCGATGTTCGAAGTGTCGCGCTCTGTGCATTCAGGGATCGTGTCGTCGTAAACCTACACAGTCGGTTGCATGCACTGCTTTCTTCGGCACAATGCAAAGAAACCTTGGTCAGACTGGGCTCGTACCGTCAGCCAAGGCTACAGCAGATGTAAGTGCATCCCGCCTCGTGACACAGGTAGATTTAATTGCACGACAGGCTGCTCGTACTTACGTCGGAGCGACGCGTGCGCCCACCTTCACCAACGCTACCCCTTCGCGCGCCAGATGTCGAGCCAAGCGCGGGTGAAGCCGCCATTGCGGATCTCCTCCGACTTTTTTCGCAAGCTCAATATCACACGCGGACACACGCGCCTCACCATGCGCCACGCCAGACGTATACACGCGGATTGATGGCGCGGGCATCTACACCAAGTTTCCTGTCTGCTGGCATTCCACGAGACCGTCGAGGGCGTATTGGCGGACACGATGTGAAACGGATGGTGTTAAGTGCAAGCGGATGGCGTTCAATGTCAGTGCCTCGTGGAGGAAGCGGTCAGAGAGAGGACGATGAAGATGCGGATGCGGAAGACGAGGGCGGGCAGGAGGGGAACGAGACACCGCGTGTTGGGACGATGGAATATCATTATCAGAGAGGTCCACCTTCAGCACAACCCGAAAGACAGCATGTAAACACGGGAGGTTGGGGACTGGGAGCAGGGAACGAAGAGAAAGCGGACGAGGACGAGGACGACGAGACGATGAATTGGGATCAAGCACAGGTAAAGCTTTGGTTTATATCTAGACTAGGACACTAACACGGACTGAAACAGGCTGCAGTAGAACGCATGATTGGCATGAAACCGGGGGAATCACCCACAGATATGCGTAGGCGTGTTACGTAATCCAAGGTCATTTGTTCTTTGAGCACGTGACTGAGTTAATGTCGTCATTTATCCCCTATCCAATGCGGGCAGATAAAAGGAGGTCCGTGTTCTTCCTCCTCTGCGCTCTTCATTCATATTCACAATGCCTGGTGTGTATACAGTGAGTTGGCGATGACTATCCTCACACAGAGTAGAACATTCCAAAGACCCTGCTCGCGTCAGAGCCGGTCTCATGGCCACCATTCACAACAAGAACACGTCTGAGGAAGCAAAGAAGAATGCCATGGAAAAGCTAAAAGCCATGGAAAAAGAGGAGGAACCAGCCAAACCTCAGCGTGTTCAAACTACGAAAGACACCGTCGACGAGTCTAGGGTGCTTGCTGGCTTCAAAGCCACATTGAGTAGCAAGTCACCACCTACTTCATAGTTCCCTCCGACTCATTAGTTCAAACATGCAGACCCGTACACTTCAGCCAAGGCTAAAGCACACGCCAAGGAGGTACTCCAGGCAGCCGGCATTTATGAGGAGAACACCGAGCATTCTGACGAACAGCATTGGAGACGCGTGCTCGCAGGCTACAAAGCTGCCCTCCGTAGTATGTCATGGACTATCAGCATCACGCAGATTTAATTCTTTTATCTCTAGATCCTCACGTATCCAAGGAAGCAAAGGATCATGCACGGGACGTCTTAAGAGAGAATGGCGTCGAGGTTCAGAACGTTCAGGACTGAGTGAATCTTTGGACACAACGTAACTTGTTGCAACTTGGCAAAGTTTAGTATCGTGTAGAATGTGGTCAATGTGAGGGTATCATGTTCACTAACTCGTGGTCTCTACTCTGGCAACCTCTTCTAATCTGCTAAGCACCATCTCTACTCTATCCTCCAGGCTCCTCACGTTACCAGCGACTGTACTACGGTTTGCTTCTAGACTTGCTTCAACATCCGCCACTGCACCATCAAGAGCCTTGAGTGCTTCTCTCGTCCGTCCCTGTTCCTCTTCCAGAGTCAACATCGTGCTTTGGAACTCGGCAGCAGACCCATGCAGGGCTGAAAGTGTTCTCAATCGTGTAAGGATATGGGGAATCTGCGGCAAGGAAGGTGCGAGCCGCGAGAGCAAGGGGAGGACAGCATCCTGAGCAGGGGTATGTACAGAAAATGCACCAGTACCCCCGCTTGTGTGTCCACCTCCTGCCTGTTGGCGCTTCTGTCCTTGAGTTGCAGATACGCGTTCCAGGTCCGAAAGAAGTAGCTTGAGTCGTCTCGAGACAGAGTCAATGTGACGCGGTTGAGTGAGCAGCGTGAGCTGGTTATTGAGCCGCATGAGCATTGGCAGCAACGGCGGTGTGAGCGGC
Source organism: Xerocomus spinulosus (assembly GCA_038094075.1). NCBI lineage: Eukaryota > Fungi > Basidiomycota > Agaricomycetes > Boletales > Boletaceae > Xerocomus > Xerocomus spinulosus. The sequence continues at coordinate 114,495 of JBBPTN010000018.1, read as the reverse complement.
GTAGTCTGCAGCGACCAAGTCAGTCCCAAGCCAAGCCACGTACACACAACCAGCCCGATCTCTCACCTCGTCCAATGTCGCGCTCACAGACCCCACCAGCTTCTCGAGCTCTCCAACACGCTTGTCCATCTCCACAATCCGCCCCACGTCCGTCTCTCCACCGGTCTTGACTCCCTTGCCCTGCTCATCCTGCTCTCCCTCCCCTTGCTCACCCTTGTCCTTTCCCTCGCCCTCTGTCGTGCCAAGAACGACGCCAACTAACCTCCCGCGCCCCTCCCGCGCCCTCCGCACCTTTTCCAACCGTCGCCGCACGTCTACCAAACCCCGGATCATCTCTCCTGGATCGACCGCCTCGCCGTCCTCGCCTGCCTGGAGTGCCGGATTAGACGGGTCTTCGAGTTCCGCTTCGAGCGCTGCAAGATCAGCCCGGAGCACACGCAGTCGCGCAGGGAGAGTCAGCGCACGCGACGGCGAGCGCGAGGAAGGGCGAGACTGCGCGGACGAGGACGATGGCGGGTACGCGTAATGTGTCCGTCGACGATCTATCGCGCACGCATAGGAAGCGACGACGAGCACAAAGGGCGAGAAACACGTGAGACGCGTGCATGGAGGGCACGACACGAGGAGAAAAGGAAAGACGTACGAGCGCGTTCGGCTTTGCTAAAGTGTTTGCTGGCGTCGTCGAAGCTGATCAGACCGCCCACGTCGAGCTCGTTGAGGAACGTGCCATCTGCGGCGGCCCTCGATCTGTTCCGTACGCAAGAGGGTTCATCATCGCTAGATTCTGCACCCTAGAGGTGGGGCCGATGAGAGATGGCAGGGTAGTGGGATAAAATGGGAAACACACGTCGTCGTGAGATGATGGATAGACGTCCTCTGTTTCGTAGACATCTGGTGCCGTGTCCTGGATTAAATACAGATCAGCTATGGACTAGTACGCGAGGTATGGCACGAACGATGTCGGGGAGGTTGGCGTACTTGTTTGCGCTCATGGTCAGCGGGTTGGCGAAGAGGTAGTCCGTGATTTAGGTTTTACAGAGGCCCCGGTGGTTGCGATCAGATCAAATTACAATTTTGAGGAGAAAACACCAACAAAAAAGTCGTCACCTGAGCGATTCGAACACTCGCGGTCAAAGACCAACCGCTTTGCTGAATAGCAGGCGATCCCGTTAACCACTCCGGCAAAGTGACTATGCAAGTATTGTACGAAAATTCGGAACAATATCTCATGCCATGTCCCTACACTCTTCCATCATTTATCCCTATGCGACGAGGTAGTACAGTCTCCATAGCCAGCTAAACCGACCCTCCATGTTCGTCTTCACTTCTTGGTCGTCTAGTTCATCATCCGAGTCTTCTTCATGTTCGTCTTTATACAAGTCGATGCTGTAAATGTCAACAATGTCAAATTTGCTGGTGAACCTTGCAGAGTGACTGCCAGAGTAGGTAGAGATTAAAGGCGCGAATTCGTCCGCTGGCACCAGTTGATCGCGCGGAGCTGCCGGATTGGTTGCAGATGTGTTTCTGGAAAGTGCCCAGGCGATGTACATGATGATCATGACGGGTATCTCGATATAAAATGAGGCAAAATCGACGGTGGAGAACTTTGGAAAGATGGAGGACCAGCCTTGAACTAGGAAGATGAGGTCCCGATGCAGACTATGCGACGCGTGAGGACTCACTGAGGATCAATGCCGATACGCTGATGATCTATAATGGTGTGAGTGTGTATCATGGGCTGAAAGTGATGCAACGCACGACAAAATAGGGACCCCAAGGCCATGTCCAACGGACATAAAACTTGAGTTCGTCCACGGTGCGGTTCTGAGCAATCCATGCTTTTCTGAATCTGTAACTGGCAAGGCCAATAGATAGCCATGCAATCTTGAAGCGGTGAGAGAGCGTACGACGGAAGAAATGTGACTCCTTACTTGGTTAGATACCCCGACGATATTCTGTAGCCAACTCCAGAGTTGCCCGCTGCCTATGAAACTACTTGCAAAGCAAAGGATGCTGACGCTACTCGTGGCTAGCAAGGCAAATATGGGGACACCTGCGCGCGTCGTCTTTGAGAAAATGGCAGGGGCTTGTCTGCGCGGAGAGACGACGGAGAGGCCGTACAGAACGCGGGTACCGGCAAAGAGCGCGTGATTCCCGGCAGAGAACACAGAGGTGAGAATGACGGTGTTCATGAACGAAGCGGCCACGGCTAACGAGGATGGGAGTGAGGATGACAAGCGAGGGGAGGAGACGTACTTGATCCGGCCAGCTTGAATACGATGGTGAAGGGTGATGTGGTGGTGGAACTGTTTGACAGGTTCGGATAATCCCACGGGACTGTAAAGGGTATGAGCAGAGGACAGAGCGAGGTTGAGTATGGGATGGACCGTTGAGACCGATGAGCAAGATGCTCAGGACATAGAATAAGAGGATACTAGAGAGGCCATCAAGACGGGCTGGATACAAAGGGGTACTCTTACCGCCAAAAGACGAATTTGACGACTCTAGGCATGTTTCGAGACGGGTTCTTTGTTTCGCCAGCGGTGATACCGAGACTTTCAGTTCCGCCAACTGGAGAAGGATGAGTAACGAGAAAGTGTGGAGATGAGAGACGTGCATGCAAAGCTAGCAGTCACAAAGACTCTGGCAAAGCCAGAGAAACCATTGACAAAGGGTGCACCAGGGATGGACCAATAGCGAGTGCCAATGTATGCGTGCTCTGTGTTTAGGCCGACGTTGACGCATATGCCGACAACGACAAAGATGATGATGGTCGCAACCTTGAGGAATGCAAGCCAGTATTCTGATGTGACAAGTCAGCGATGGCAGGACGTGGAGAGGGGATATACCTAGTTCGCCATAGGCCCGCACGTGTACAGCGTTGACGGAGACGAGGATGAGCCAGGCAAGAAGACTGATGACCCATGGGTTCCAAGTGGTCCAGTACTGAAGGACAAGCTGTGCGGCAGTGAGATCGGATGCGACAGAGACCGCGTCGTTGAACCAATAGTTCCAAGAGAGCGCAAAGCCATACGAGGGGGAGAAGAAGCGACTGGTGTAGGTGTTGAATGAGCCTGGGGGACATGAGCAGAGGCAAGAGGAGACAAGGAAGACACACCAGCGATGGGGTATTGTGTTGCCATTTCGCCGAGGAGGAGGAGGGTCACGTAGACGACGAGCCCAATGACGGCGTAGCAGATGAGCATGCTGGCTGGTCCACCCTCTGCGAGCGACTTGCCCGTGCCGAGGAAGAGCCCAGTGCCGATGGTGCCAGCGATGGCGATCATCTGCACTTGCCGTGCGGACAGCCCACGGTGAAGACCAGACATGGTGGTGGTGTTGACGACGACCACGACGATGACCACAATCGATTTCGTGTCTGCAACACCCCCACCGCTCACCGTCCACCTCGTCCCGCTCGCCCCCGCCATACACCGACTGCGACACGCCGTCGACATCGTCGCTTGGTCTGCGCCATGGGAAGAGTCGCTCCTCCTCCTCGCACTCTGGTGGGCCATCCTGCTCTTTGCTGAGCCCACCCTCAGATTCTTTCTCCCCCTCGCCGTCCTGTTTGTGCTCGCCCTCCGCCACTGCTCGTCCTCTACGCCCGCCTCTGCGCCTGCCCCAGCGACGGAGGCGACACTGCATGCGCTCGTCGACGATCTCGCCGTCATCCACGCCATTCTGCCCGCCGTCTCTGTCCCGCCCCCGTCATTGACCCTCCTCCGCATCGCCCTCTTTCTCTACCCGCCCTACCTCGCCATCACCTGCCTCGTCCCCCTCCGCATCGGCATCGGCATCGTCGGCACACTCTTGCTCGTACACAACGCTCGCTGGGCTCGCAACGCACGCGCAGCCCTCGCACGCAGCGCACACCTTCGCTGGGCATTCTACCACCTCTACGCCTTCGTCTCTGGCACTCCCCTCCCCCCACCAGCCATTCCCTCTCCCCCTCCCGAATATGCCTCTCGCCCTGCGTCTGGCCTCACAGAGTACACCAATGCCCAGTCCAACCCCGATACCAACGACCCCTCTGCACCACGTCCTTCGCCGTCTCTCCGCTTCCTCTTCACCATATACGAGAACCAGCGCTGGTGGGTCGGTCTCGACTGGACTGCCGCCCTCCTTCCTGGAGAACGCCCATCCTGGTGCAGCACATCTCATCTGCCTCTGCCACCGCCGTCTACCTTTTCACTTCCATCCCCAACCACGTCCTATGTCCCCGTCGGAAAACACGGCAGGGCAAAGCGTGTAGCTAGATGGACCTGGGAAGAACCAGAATGGCGTGTCGTCGTTCGAAAGGAAGGGCATGATGACCTGTGGAGAATCGAAAAGACCCCTCCAAGAGACAAAGACAACACTGATGACACCAGCACCGCCGCTCGCATGTTGCGCGCAGCAAAGGCAAGAGATCCCTCTGGTAGCGGTCCTCTCGACTCTCCAGAACGAGACAGGAAATCCCCCCCTGATCAACACATCCCGGACCCTTCCATCATTCCAGCTCACGAGGACGACATCGTGACTGACTCAGAGGGCTGGGTCTATGGCGACAACAAGTGGGAAGGTGCAAGTAGCAAGGGCGGCATGGGCAAGTACACTAGGTATCGTCGCTGGACGCGCATCGCCATGCTCACAGAAACCATCGAACTTGTTGGTCCTGGCGAGTTTGGCGTCGTGCGCGATTCAGGTGCATTCACTGTTTCTAGTGCCGGAAATACTTCTTCCATGGTCACCGCTGACGCCGTAACACCCACCTCGTCCAATTTCTCTGACTGGGAGAGCACTGGATCTGCAACCGAGCATCAAAAGGATCAGAAGGAATCGGCTGGCGCAAGGAGTGTACTCAGACAGCGTTTAAAGGCAGCTATGGACGGGTCCGGTCACTAATATTTTGCTCCCAACCTTGTATTATTATGATCTCATGTTCTGATTTGGACATTGAGGTATTCTCTAATATGATGGCTCTTACGTCTACCTCCACACTTTGACAGTCCCATCAGCACTCGCGGTAATCATTTCTCCTGCCTCGCTTGGATGGTGCTCTGTCCAGGTGATCACCTTGTTGTGAATTTTGGGTGGAGGGTTCGGTTGCAGAACAGCTGCCTGTATGTCATGTCAGCTGCTTGATCCAGTGCTAGCACATTGACCACCTACATCGACCAAATCCCAAGCCCATACCTCTCCATTTTCGTCACCGCACACGATGCTCGCTTCTTCATGTCCAAAACAGGCGCGACAGCGATAAGACGTGTGTGCGTGTCCCGTGAATGCATTCAAGAGCTTCCCTGTCGCCGCGTCAAACAACCTCACATGCGAATCAAGCGTGGCGACCAGAAGTGTCGTCCCATCCGCCGATGGTACGACAGAGGTGACAGGTTCTGAGAAACAAATGAAGATGTGAATATGCCGAGAGAGAGGTTACACACGCCCAACGAAATCTGCACGAAGTTCGCCTTGGCGGAGGTCATATGTACGAACATAGCCGTCAACAGAGCCAGCAATGATGCTCGTTGCGTCGACATGAAGGGTCTGTACTGCATCGCGGGCTTCATCAAGCACCTGGATTGGAGAACGAGACTGGGCTCTACAATGCGCCATGCAGCCAGTGAGGAATAAGAAGCACTAAACACGCGGCGAAAGCCACGTACCGTAGATCCCACAGCCTAATCGTTGCATCGTATGAGCCTGTTTTGCATTAGACCAACATCGGAATCGAGGATGGGTCACACACGCACCGCTCGCCAATACGCTAGCGTCGGCGTTGAACTCGACGGTGTGCACTTTGCCCATGTGGCCCGCCAGTCGACGGGTCGTCACCCCCGTTGCAACATCCCAGACAAACACAGATCTGTCGCCGCCTGACGATGCAAACTTGGCATTATCATGGCTCCTGGAGGGTTTGCAACATCAGAACAGCACCAAAGTAAACCAGAAACGGACGTACACGGATATGGAGAGGACCTCGTATCCGTGAGCCTCAAAGGACTTGATTTCTGTACCCAGGTCGGGGTTCCAGAGGCGCACGGTGCGGTCTTGACCACCGCTGAGGATGTACTTGGCGCTGCCTTTGGCATAGCGAACGACGTGCACTGGGCCACGATGGCTGCTGAGCGTCGTGTGTAGTTTGCGAGCGAGTGTCGGTGGGCCTCGTGAAGGTGCCATCGCGTCAACAAAGTAACCTTGAACAGCCCCACCAAGTGCCACGTCGAAATTATGTATCGTCCAGCTGGCATCCTCGTTATAGCCTTTGAGCCCTGGTTGGACTCATACTTCAATGCAGGCAGTTGCTGCAATTCAGCAGAGTGATTACTACTCTCGTGCGTCTGCTGTGTACACTCTGGTTAACCAACCTGACTATTCCTTCGAGTAGTCGTGATCTTCACCGCTGTCGGATATGATTACCGTGAGTGATGCATATTCTCTGGTTTCTTTGCGTGAGACGAACATTACTACAGTCCTTACGCTTCCCAGCGAAGTATGTGTCAAATGATACACTTTAAATTATGTACTGACAGTTTTTAGATAGAATACATTTGGGTGAGAACGCTTTCTTCGCGTCGATGGTTTATTCTGATGTATTTTCAGACCAAGCGCTGGACTTTGGTGTCTACGCTGTTCGTCCTTGTATGTATCCTAGCCCTGTCTACGACATCAACCGACAGCAGATGATTTTCAGGCGCGTTACTTCGGATTGTGCAATACAATGTATGTGCACGTCTGTCTACACCATATTTATATATTTCTAATCTGTGCGATAGATGTTATTCCATCTGTGCGTTATAAACTTGAAATACCTCATTTATTGATCTGATGTTAGTGTGATCAAAGGGAGGACATCTTTCCTTCCTAGCTCTGTGAAGGTAATCCCCCGCACCTCCAATCTCAATGAAGAACTTATAGCGATTGACCACTGCAGATGTGTGTACTGATGTTTTGTCTTCATACTAATGAACACGTCCAAGCGTTGAAATAGATGTGAGCCTACATAGCTGGGCTTCCGATGACCATACTAAACAGAACGACCTCCCAAAGGTGACACGATTTATATTCTAGGATTATGGAGCTTCTGGATATTCATGTGCGCTGCCGATTGTGAGATTTCCATCTTATTGCATCTGCTGAATTTACTACATACATGGCTATGCAGTGGTGATGATCCTCCGTGTGTGGGCAATATACAAACAATCAAGGCTCGTCCTAGGCACCCTCCTCACATTCTACGTTTTGGAAATCATCTATTTTCTCATTGCGTACGTCATATTCGGTTCTCATAGTCACCTCAACCCCACCATAGGTAAGTTGATACAGGTGATATTATGCATGACATGATACATAGCCATTCATATAGTGGGTACCACTCGGGTGTATCAATATTCAGTTTGCGTGATGACAGATGAATCGTCGGTCGCCTGGATTGAAGCTCTATATGGTTTCCAGATGACTTTTGGCACACTGATGTGTTCCCTCACTGCGGTTCAATTCGCCAAGGAGTCTTTTGAAATGTACAAGGTAACGAAACGATTTCGTCCTAATCGGTACCTAGTATATATCGCAAGGGACGGTATCATCTACTTTGCTGTGTACGCTCAACACGTTTCCCTTTGTTTGTAATACTAACGGTGCATGTCATCAGTATCCTTGTATTTTCGCTCATCAATACGCTGACCCTCGCAGGAAGCATTCAAACGACTGGGTGGCAGGGATTTCTAGCATGGGCACTACAACAGATACCTCCATTCACACTCCTCCCTCGGTTCATCTTGAGCTTGCGGAAGCTCCATGTGCGCGATCTCCGGGGTAGACAAGGGAGTGCTATTGACTCGGCATTTGGTTTGGGATCCATGAGGCTCAGGCATGGTGACACTACGAGCGCAATAATGTTCTCGGATCGCGAACTTGGCAAAGACAGAGAACAAGGTAACGCAATGCAGGGAAGAGTAGATCTAGAAAGTTTGCCGCACGTGTAGAAATGTGTGGACTCTGCTCGGGGGTACTGCTCGCGTAAAATACTATGGCTGCCAGTCTTACAAATGGATTATGCTCCTGTGTATGATGATCGGGCTCTGAATTCAGCCAAGTGCGCTGAGTCCCAAGGGAATGAAACCATCAACGTACCTGATTGTCGCATCGTATATGAACACCCTCACAGAGAGACGAGCGTCGGAATGGTCGCGGACGCACCGCTCGCAAATATTCCGACATCGGCGCCGGCGGCATCAACTTTGCCTTGCCAGTCACCTGTCGTGACCATCCTAGACAAAGATGGGTTAGTGCCAACAATTGGTGGCATGATCCAGCACAACGCCAAGGCGGACACCGTCATGAATACGGAGCCCAAGAAGCTTGACCACAGTTCCGAGTCAGCCCTCGGGGTTGCAGAGGCGTATGTCGAGATCCCGAGCACCGTTGTGGATATACTCGGCGGATAATGTACCAGACTGCAATGCCGGCAGCAAGAGTCATATGCTTGCTAGCGGCTTGCGAACACAATGATGGTGAGTGTCCAAATACAGTATAGACCACTGTGAGCACTGCTCTTCCAGTTACTTTTAGATTGGTGTAGGTCACGCGTGCTGCGCAGATGAGGCAGACCGTCGAGTCACTACTAGACGGACTGGCTCTATCGACACTCTGCCTCATCAGCTCAGCACACGTGACCAGGAACGACAGATTGGTCACCAGTCTACAGTTACTTAACGATCCCACGTCGAATTGATGGTGTCGCCGGTTGGTCTCTCCCGTCTTGATTCTCTACGACCATTGGCTTATAGGTGTCTTCTCTGTGTCACCGAAGCCACTTGATCACCCTCGGGCTTTGTTGTTTCGTTGCTTCGACATACTTCCGCACCAGCTTCATGTCTTTACTGCGGCAGGCTGTCGAAAATATTCAGCAGAATGACTACTTGTCCCGTACGTCCACCGGACACTTCCCATTGACTGAACTTACCTTTCTTTGTAGTTGTGATCATCACTGCGGTCGGGTATGATTACCGTAAGTAAGGCGTGCCTTTATTTCTGCATGCACTAGAACATCAGACGTTTTAGTCCTTACGCTTTCGAGTGAGGTACGGCTCACCTTCACTCTCATACATACTTTAAAGGTTGACCATCTTTTCAGATAGAGTATATTTGGGTGATTAGGAACCTTTACTATGTCAACAACACGTTCTGATATCTCTCTAGAACAGGCCCTGGACATGGGTGTCTACACTGTTCATCCTGGTATGCATGACAGTCGTCAGTCGTGTTCGAACATGGCAGCTAATGGTGAAACAGGCTCGCTATTTTGGGCTGTGCAGTGCAATGTATGTGCATGCTTTTTACAGTATATCAATCAGCCCTTGATTTATGTGACAGGTTCTATTCCATCTGTGGGTTGAAACTCGACATACTGTGTTTATTGATCTGATTCAACCCGATCAAAGGGTGGAGTTCTTTCTTTCCTGCTTCTGTGAAGGTAATTTCCTATACCTCTGATTATCAACCACTGATAATCACATCATTTTTACTGCTGCAGATGTATGTATCAATACTTCATATTGACCAAAATTCCCAAGCAATTGACCATAATGAAATAGATGTGAGTACATGGGGGTACTTACAATGGTTATACTCATGAGAATGATGTACCCAAGGCACCATGATCTACATTGTGAGCAATTGGAGTCTTTGGATTTTTGTATGTGCTGCAAATTGTAAGATTTCATTTTTTATTTCTTCTTGTGAACTTATCAAATACATGGATATACAGTTGTGATGATCCTTCGTGTGTGGGCAATATTCAATCGATCAAGGGTCATCATTACTGCCCTCTTCTTACTCTATGTTGTGGAGATCACGTATCTCTTCATAGATTATATTATCTCGAGCACTCATAGTCACCTTAATCCGAATATAGGTGAGTTAACATGAATTCTCATCCTATGCATGGTGCATAATAAGGTCAACACTTTCTGTTAATTATGCAGTGACCACCGTTGAGGTGGATCACATTTTGTTCTGCGTGATAGAAGATAATCCCTCCCCTGTCTGGATTGAAGCTCTGAATTTCTTCCAAATTGCTTTTGGAACAGTGATGTGTCTCCTCATCGCTATCCAATTCGTCAAAGAGTCGCTTCAGATGTACAAGGTAACAAACCGATTCCGAGTCAACCAATACATGATACATATTGCGAGGGACGGTATGATCTACTTTGTAGTGTGCGTTCATGCTGTTTCTTCCATGCCATCATGCGTACGGCTCACATCCGTCAATAGCATCATTTTATTTTCACTCATCAATGTTCTGGCTCTCACTGGAAGCGTTCAGGCGGGCGGATGGCAGAGTTTCCTGGCTTGGGGATTGCAAGAAATTCCTCCGTTCACGCTCCTCCCTCGATTCGTCATGGATTTGCGGAAGCTTTATGTGTGCGATCTCCGAGGCAGACAAGGGAGTGCCATTGACTCGGCTTTCGGTTTGGGTACTGGTACTGAGCCCGTGCATGGCGATCTTATGAGCGCAATAATCTTCTCGAGTTGCGGACAGGACGAGAACACAGAGCAAGGCGATGGTGAACGGATCCAGGAAGTTCGTCGCGCGTGTAGCAGAGCAGTATAGAGACGACTATGCCGGGTAGCTCAAATCTACTACCGGTCCCCCTTTACATTATTGATTTCATACTCCTTCAATTGTGAATACTGAATGGCATAGCATTGCGGTATACGATACGAGTACGACGCTTTTAGGATACATTGTTATAGAGCATACACAGAACTGCAATGGATGTATGGACGCAAGTAAATAGATTATACCCGAGACAACTTGTCTGCGAGATCCTGCGCAATTTTTGCATTCAGCTTGCACCGTTTCGTGAGCACCTTGAGTAGCTCCTTCTTCTTCAACTCCTTCTTTGATGGCGCGAACAACCCAAAGAACTTCAAGAACTCGATGAACCACGAATCCGCCGGCATGACGTATTTGCCCTGGCCGTTGTAAGCCCGCAACATCCGCTCAACGTTCGCTTTCGATTCGGGATACTTGCCGTGAGCCACTAGCCCCGTGACACACGCGTGTGCTGCAGACTTGATGCCATACTTTTCTAGGCTCGCCATGTTGCGTGACCACCATGCGTCCATGTCCGGTTCACGTTCAAGGTGTGTGATAACGAGTGCGATGGGAACCTGTGACCGACACAGCACCTCGTAAAATAGTCGATAGTTGCTCTGTGTTGTCGCAGTGACGCGGTTTCCGCGCATACAAAATAGAAGGAGGTCCACGCCACCCTGTTGGGTGAGCTGCTGAATGAGCGCGAGGGCGCCTTCAATAGCAGCGATGTACCCTACAGCACCCATTTCCGGTTGTTCCAGGCCTACGGTGTCCCATATGTGAAAGGTCCTGCCGCCAACAGGGAAGCTGTGCCGTCGGGAGGACAGAGTGCGACCGTCGACGTCTGGGGAGACGTCTGCGACCTGGTGACCTGCAATCAGGTTGATCACTGAACTCTTGCCCACACCTGTCTCTCCGAATAAGACGATGTTGACTGATGCCATGTAAAGTCTAGAGAATAGACTGACATCAAGATAGCGTCTACATATCTGACAACGATGCCCGCACCAGAGGTTTGAAAGACGGTTCTGGGGGGGTAGCGAGATAAGACGGAGGCACTTAAATATTCTCGGTCCAATGCAACACGCGACTCACGCGTTGCAGGACGCATGCCCGATTAGCACAGGGACATCTCCGCTCTGTGCCTGTCTGCATAGGTTGAGCAGTTCACGGTGTGCATTTGCTGTCCCCTTTGGCAACACTTGCAATGTACGATGAGTTTGTCCATTTTCGTATACTCTTTGAACACATGGGTCCTTTTCGCATGCATGCATCTTTACTCTGAAGATTACTCTCCATCAGAGGCCATTGAAAAAGACCAATAAGGAGTTCACCGTAGAAGAGTTCCTATCCTGTGCATCCTTCCTAGTAGTCTGCTCGCGAGTTGCAGACTCTCGTCTGGCATTTGTGGACATGTCACAGCCCAAATCAGAGGGATAGGGATCTGGTCATAGATTGGATTGGATTGAGTACAGGACAGGTTTGAATGCCATCTGCAAGTTCTTGTTGAAGGATTGAGCTCGAGTTGTTTGAACCAAAAGAATGGTACGATGTAGTCGCCTGTCGTATACCTGCAACATACTCAGCAAGATCATCATTGGTCCAATTGAATGTCGTAGGACTCGAGTTTCCCAGGCCGAATCTCCTCCTCCTCCATGGCAGCCAAACGAGAGCTTTCTCCTGCACCACTACCCCCACCAAAGCGCCATCATGGTGAATATTCACCATTGGCGCGGAATATTATCTCTTCATTCGACAATGCCTTGTACGACGAGCTCGTCCTTTTCATATTCTCGTTCTTGAACGCGAGGGATCTCTGTGCCGGACAGGCCATCAACAAAAACTGTTCGGGATTGGCCTGTGACAACCAGGTACTTGCATATTTGCCTGCAGTAGGAGACACTTAGCCATAAAACCCGCCTCTCCGCTGGGATAGCTCTGGAAGTCACTCTTCATCAGAGACTTTGGCAAAACCCGCCTCCGAGGTGGAAAGGGGTTTTATAGCACGGGAGATGGTCGCCTGCTCAAGGGACTACCGTCCCGTGCCCTTCCAGCAGATGACCCGCAGAATCCCAACTGGAAGTGGATGTATCGCATCAGCTCAAATTGGAGAAACGGTGGGCTTTATCAAGACGGTTCTCTTTCGCCATCTCATCCATTCGAAAAAGGTCGCTGCACTGTAGACAACTGGGGTAATGGCATCCATGCCACACCCTTGCAAAGTTATCCATCCCTGACGGGACCGTCAAGGGCCCACATCTTTCTCGCTGGCTCCCTCACCATCTCCGCTTCCTTGGAGACCTCTCATCAACCCACCATCTTACTTAGATCTCGTCCTGATACGATTCACTCACTCAGGTGTAGATCTAGTATTACTACCGCTCCGGTGGGAATATCTACTATAGCTATCGACCAGTCCCATCCGTCATCTAAACCAGTTGGGGTTCTCCGCTTCGCAGCTTTCTTATCAACCGGGGAGTTCAGTATCTATGAATACGACCCCTCATCATATTCCCCGTCTCCGAAGCTCGCTTACATTCCGTTACCCCGCCATCGGACCCCTGTTATGCGTGCTGCATACCATCACCCATTACTCGTCACCTTATCCCACACTTTCACACTCATGGTATACGACCTCAGCGGAAACACGATTACACACACCCATTCGCTGAGCTCGTTCACCAGCCATCCTCCCACTTCCTTGATCCTGTCTGCTATGCCCTCATCGACGTCATACAAACTTATCCTGGCATATGCCATCCCAGTATATCCGGCGCATTGGAGCGTCGGTGTCACCGAGTTGATCATCTCACCCTCAGGTTCCGTTGCATCCACTTCCACACTCTCCGGGACGAACGCAGCAGCATCACCCCCCTCAGCCAATTTCAGTGTAATCAAAACGCGCTCAGCACGTGCCTTTGACGTTCCTCAAGGCTGGATAGACGACGAAAAGCTGCGAGCCATGCGTGCGCAGTGGGGACGCAAGGTGAAACAAGTTGCCGACACACAGACGGACGGGAAATGGGTCGTCCTCGCACCCGGGGACGTTCCCAGATTATCTTCACCAGGCGAGGCCGCGTTGAACGAGACTTTGAGCTCCTTCTCATCATCGTCCTATACCTCTCCTCCGAGTCACACATCAACCCAACTCCAACTCTATCGGCTTTACATGCCACCGTTCTCGTCGTCGCATGAACCGAGGCTCACTTTTGTGCGTACTCTCCATGGACCTGTGGGACCTGTCTCTGCGCTTTCTTTGGCGGATGGACGTTGTGTTAGTCTTGGAGTAAACGGCTCGATATGGGTGTGGGATCTGGAAGGTGGGGAAGGGACAGAGATTGCGGGTCCGGTTTCTGGTTTCCAACAAGGTGGCCGAGGCACCGTCGCGTTCGATGAACGACGGATTGTGACTTCTGGTGTCAGGGGAATGGAAGAACGTAGATTCGATGTCTAGGGGCATCTCGTGTTATCAACCGAATGTATCAACAGGCGTGCCTTGCGTGGCCGCTATTTCACGACTCTGTAAGGTCAGGGCGACTGTCTTTTGATCACAAAAGTCTGATTCGGGGTTAATTGACACCTCCATGAATGACCGCAGGTGTTGCAGATCGTCAAGCGAATATGCATTGAAAGGGTCTATGACATCTCACTCCAACTGTGGCACAATGAATACCTCCGCTTCTGCACACTCTGCCAAAAAGTAGGGTGCCTACTTACTTAAAGTTCAGCATGCCAGAAGGCCATCATAAGATGGCTTGGCACTTGGCTCTCCTGGCCACATGTCCAGCCTTGCGTGCCAACTGACCTTCTTTGACACACGAGACTGCAAGCATGTCCATGGTCAAGTCGTGATACGGCCGGCTATGAGCCGTCTCCTTTGACCCACCCTGCACAGGTCACTGCCCGGGCACAATAGCGTCACGGTTCTCTGCCGCAGTTGAACTGCACTGGCGCCAATGCACCCGAGCAAGCCCAGTATAGCCTCAAACGCCTCAAGTTCCAGGTGGAAAAGGTATGTGATACAGCCTTTATTGAACCGAGTCAAATGGAGTCATTTCTCATCCATGCCGCAGGATGATGGAGTGACGTGGTGCAAGAGAAGGCCAAGCGTAGCCAGTATCTTGGCCTCCGCGTAGCGCGGGCATACAACAGATTCGCCGGTTTTCCTTATAACTTAGACCGGAGGTCCTCATGCCCATACCTCGCATACCCCATAGGCTATTGTTTCAGTGAGTTTCTCCAGACGGCATCGATGTGTCCAATCTCATCCGATTCTATCCTTCAGTCGGCGATGCCAGCCATTGCTCGCACTCAGACGACCGTTTCAGTTCCAGACTTGAAGACCAATAAACTCGATATTCTTCCGTCGCCCGAGGTCCAGGCTAATGTGGTCGACTCCATGTCTCCACCTCACGCGGCCGAGTATGTCGCGGCCCAACACGCGCTCGCTCAAGATTGTGCCACTCTCCAACTGATTGACAAGGACATTGAAGAATGGCAGTCGCACATAGCACATGCGCACGCTCAAATACGACTCCTGGAGCACCAGCGCAACACTGTCCAACACCGTGTATCTATACATCGCGCACGGCTCAGTCCTCTCCGCACCATCCCTGACCAAGTGCTGCAAGAAATTTTTCAACATTGTCTGCCGGACACCCCTTACGTTGTGCCAAGTGTGCGCTCTGCGCCGCTAATCCTCACCCACGTTTGTCGTCGGTGGAGAGTCGTCGCACAAGGGACTTCTGAGCTATGGTCGTCCATTGCGCTCAACGATCGTGGCGTGTGGAACTATGAACTCGAACTCGAGATGGTGAAGCGATGGCTTCGTCGATCCAACATGTGGCCCATCAGTATGAGCATCACATGTACACCGTGGACCAATTTCGGGGTAAATGGGAACGCAACATGCTCTGAGATCTTTCGGCTCGCGGTCGCGCACAGTTCTCATCTGAGACATCTGTGTCTGAACGTCAGCAGATCGTACTTGCAGCATTTCTTGTACGATGCGCGCTTGCCAGTGTTGCGATCCATCGATATCTCGGTTCATCGTGCCAGCGAGTCACCAGAGCGAACCGTGCCTGCCTTCATTTCTGCCCCTCATCTGAGGCGCATTGCACTCAAGGGGAGTGCGGCATCGATCAACCTCATTCCACGTCTGCTTTTGCCACAGATAACACATCTCTCGCTTGACTGCAGTCTTGCGCTCGACCTCGACCACCTCTTTCAAGACGTTTGCCATCTCGAGCATCTCACGCTCATGCTCTCGCTGTTATGGGATGGTCTCCCCCTCCAGCTACCACCCCCGGGAGAACGGAGAGTTTTCAGCCCCTCACTGCTCTCGCTCGAGGTCCGTCTCGACAGGGAGATGCTCGCCTTTGGGGACCCGTCCAAGTTGGAGACGTTGCTCGATTGCCTCGACCTCCCCGCACTCCAAACGCTTGTCATCAGCGCACCTCCGGGTGCACACTACCACGAGCACACTGGCTGCATCGAGGACGTGACGTGGGAGAGCCACGGGAAATGGGTGTACACGCCAAGCGTGGGCGCGCTCTTGTCACGCTCGCGGTACACGCAACCAGAGTTCAGGTGCCATTGGCAGACAGGGGCGCGAGTAGGAGCGATTTGAAAACAAATGTAAAGGGGATTAAATTAAGCCATTGTGTCTTGACAGGCAGACGACAACACAGATCGGTAATCAATCCTTTCTCGACGCTCGATAATTCACCCTCGAAATGAATTCGAATGGATCGGCTTGGCTTGGTGGGTACTGGTAATGCGTCTATTGGTTTGATGTGTACACGAAACAAAAGGAAAGGATAGTAAGTTGTGTTGACATTGCCAATCTATCAATCCGAGGGAACGTCGTTTGTGTACGGAGCGTGAATACAATATGAAAGATGTGTGATTATTTCTGTGCACCAATCAAACCAAGTACCAACAAACGTCTGCTGACGGGATTGGAACCCGCTGGGAGAACCTCGACGTTATCCAGCCACCAGTTTAGATGTGCTCTCAAGGCCTCCATCGAAGGACTCTCGGACTCTGGTATCCTGAATGTGTCATTGAAACTTAGAACGCCAAGGTCACGACAGAATTCGACAACTCACATCCCACGCTCGAGCAGCGCTTCCTCTAGCTCGGGGATCGTCAGATGCCGACCACAGTCTTCATGTCGCAATCTGTCATCATCTAGGGCGATGGCGTTCAGATGTCTGCGTATCCGCCAGGCGTGGAGCGAAGAAGGTCCGAAGGCGGGTAGTCCCAGAGTGCTATACGGAAATGAGCGGTCGAGGTAAAAAGGACAAGCAATGAATCATACCGGCATACCGCGCCGAGATTGTTCACGTTCTTGACTGGAAAGAAGCCAGTTTGCACACCCTCTTTGCAAATCGCCTCGAATACGCCGCGGTGATTGAAGAGTGCAGTCAGCTGTTGATTGCGCGCCCTAGACAGAATGCGATCCCGCTGACCAGGCAAGACACATGTGGAAGGCAACATGCGTGGTGCATAGAGTGCTACCAAAGGCACGAGCTCCTCTGCAACAAGGATGATCATCAAGAACGGTACGAGTCTAGGGACTGGGGTGAGTCGCGAGAAAGACCCGTGGACGAAAAGCTAACTTGAGTACATCGCGTCTGTACGTTTCGATGAAACGCTGTTCCGCTCGCGAAGGCAAAGCACCACCAGATTTTGCACGGGCCGTGATTGCAGCTGCCTGCTTTCTGTGCGTGTTAATCGCTTTGAGACCCCCATAGTAGAATTTCTGCAGACGGGCGCGTTAGCCTGGAGTGAGACGTGGATAAATCACGTACCAAGAGTTGAATGGCTTGGTGTGTGAACCGCTTGAAGGGCGTAGCGTCTTTCGGGGGTGGTATCAACACGCCGCGCTCTGCTGCAGACACAATGTCCTGTTTCGCGAGTGCGAGTGCGTTGAGCGAGGACTCGAGGGGCTTGGGAAGTTTCGTGTGGCGAGGAGGTCGGTAATAAGACTGCGAAGACGAGTCTTGCGAGGGTCGTCGAGAAGGAACCGCGTCTGACCGGAGGGTGGCAGGTTTGACTGGGCCAGGTTTGAGCTCAATCCTCTTCTGTCCTCGATGTGGGCTCGGAAGAGGAACGTTGGGCCGGGTCGTCTGAGTAGAAGACTTTGGCGTGACGGTGGATGCAAACCGAGCTCGGTGGGCCAACCTATACCTGTGTAGAGAATCTGAGTGTACACTTTCAAACAGCTCTCTACTGAATTCTTACCTGTTCAGCGCAGCATTCTTTCCTAATGACAGTAACATAAAGGAGGAGGGTGGGTGGATGTCACGCTGTGTGACCAGCCACCGTTGTCTTGTCATGAACCCGGACTGATCTACAAAGATATACTTTGGTATCAGACATGGGCCGACCCCGAATATTTGATGCAGCGTTATGCCTTCGCCGCTGAAAGTTGGCCGAAAGTTTAATGTACATATTAGCCTTGGCATGTTTTCTTTTTGTTCAGAGTCTTCCTGGACACACTAGAAGCTACGTGCACACAATGCTGTGGTGTTTAAGAAACCGTTACGGTTTTTGTGGGTCCCAACTTTATGATCAGTAAATTTGGAAACAGGCCGTTGTGTAGAGCACTATTCGAGTATAAACCTGAGCATGTGTGTAAAGACACCGCAAGTGTTAGACCGGCGGAGAGGTAATCCAGAAAGGTATGGCCAATCTTGTACACGGCAACAAAGTGTGGCCTTTGCTGCCAGGAGAGACCAGTTGATGCTCACCCCTTGCAGAATTCGGCCACAGCAAGGGCCCGCGGAAGAACCGACCTTGCGATGACGTTTCAGTGATTTGGGCGTAGACACCGTGCTTATATCGGACAAAACATTTTGGGTCCATGATAACGTTCAGTCAGTAAAGAACACCGGAAGCATGCACACACACATCTCGAGTTCTGAACCCTCCGCCATGTTGCTGTGGTGCGATAAACCTTATGTCCTCTGGAAGTGGCAGAGTTTCCTGTTGGGGAAAGTAAGGCGGACACATCCCAAGCGAGTTCTCGTCTCCAGGACGTTACTGACATACAACGCGGACGAGGATCCTCTTCGCCGATTCAGAGACCGACCGAGGCAGACACGATATGCGTAAGATTGGGTGTTTCTTCCGATCCACAAAAGGTGTAAGTGGAGGGTCAGGGAAACATACGTGACCAGATGAGTAAAGGCTGTCTGTACCCGGATAATGTACATAGCCAGCTCCAACTTGCTGTCATGAGAGAGAAGTGACCAAAAAGAAGAAAACGGTGACATTTAAACAGGTACCTTGTATGTCAGATTCTGTAGGCGAAGGGGTCTTGTACATAAATATCTCTGGGAGACTTCTTTCTTTGCTGATATAGTAGCGAGCGACAAAGCTAATTCCTACAATTGGATGTTGAGTACCAATAGGATGGAGAAGACATACATAATGTGTTGCCGCTGGACCCAATTTAGCTGACACGAACCAAACGGCGAGTGTCTGATCAGACATAATGAGATACCATCACTGACATCAACGGCCAACTCGCAGTTGCGCCAGATTGGTCAAGTGCACGTAAACTCTGTGCGTTGCGGTCAGTCGGACTGCTGTCAAGTAAAACGCACCATAGGATGGGGGGTTCAAGTTCTTCTGACACGAATACTGTAACAATACTAGCCTAGTTGGGGCAACCCCAGATGACATTGCAGCGACCTCACGTCAAGAGCCCAGGCAACCACAATTTCAAAGTCAAATGGGGATTGACCGGTCGCTCGAAATGGCTCGTTATCAGATTGACCAAGGTAGATTTGAATGCAGTGCGCCTAGGGAGTCAATTGGGGTGTGCATGTCTAACTTGTAACGGAATGGTAGCAAATAACGATGCGGCGCAGGTGCAAGAAGGTTTGATAGATCAACAGAATGTAATGCAGGATTCTCAACTGAAAACCGACATATACGTTTTCGATTGCATTTCCCGACAGTGGCAACCCAAGGTGGCCAAGCACTACTTGCAAGGAGTGCCATTCGAGGCTACATCGGCAAATATAATCGCAACGGTACACCAGGGTAGACCCGAAACCTTGCGTAGGAATTAAGCTCGGCGGCTGCCATGGATAATGGCACATCGCTTTGGGTACATTGAGGCATTAGCAAACGTCCAGCTGATTACTCATCCTTGTTCGCACACGAATTTGCTTGGAATTCCGGATACGGTCGACCCCGGAAATGAAAACGAAGTAGAGGTTGTGGGCGAGTGATCAAATGCAGTGTACTTGACATCTGTTCGGGATGATCGCGACACCGATGTGATGACGACAAATCGCTGACTGTATTTGCCGAACAGAAGAGATTGGTCAAGGATCTTGAGCGACATCAACGTCAGAGTATATCGGTGGACCCGTGACCATGGCATCAGCAACATCTTGAGGCGGTTACGTCGGCAATATAGGCACTTTGGATTTAGCTGACGGAATATTTTATTGTTGTTGGTGTCCCAACTTACACCACTGCGAGTGCAAGACGCGTGATGTGGGAGGCGTTTGGGACCAGTTGATCTCCGACGGGTTGACTTGATCTCGAGTGTTTTCCGGGACATGCGCCGTCGGACGTTCGCACCGGCACCAACGAAGACGCTCAGCGACCCATAAACGACCCGACAGACACGCACCCACGACGAGGTAGTCATTGTGGGTCCACGAGACAAAACGTGACAAGTTTCCGGGCGACAAAAGACCACAGGAATGCAGTAAGCCTACGGTATGTAAGGTGGCGCTGAGGGTCCACTTTGCAGGGCTACGAGTGATCTCTGGATCGTTCGGCAAGATGAGGTTCGATAACGGTTATCGGCGGCGTTGGTACATGTGTAGTGGCACTAGAACCGAATCCGAGATGTGAGCAGTAGCCGCGACAAGAGGATATGTTGGATCACGAGGCGACTGTCTCCCATTTCAAGGATAGAACACAACCCAAACGGGGTTGGGTAAAAAAACACAGCCCTGCGATCCCAACCAAGGTTTGTGGTGTGGCGGTCGGCGCCTCTGAGAGGTGCGATCTGAGCGCCATTTGGTGTCTGGAATGGTTCAGTTCGGTAGTTATGGACAATACTGACCGCTATTGTTGTCAAATGGCCCATTGGTAGTGTCTCAGGTGTTGAGCGCCACGCTGGCAAGACGTACGAGAATATGCACAGCCACATATCATGAACATGGACACGACCAGTTCGGACCCGCTGGCCCAACCGAATGTCCAAGAACACATTCAGACACTGACAGACGTCCATAATCGCTTGCAGAGGCTTCGCCAAGTACCCACATTGCTTCTGCGACCCCCCACTTCAGCGCTCGCCGATTTTTCGCCGTCATTTGACCGCGAATTCGGGGTCACGTTCCGTTCGACGCCTGCCCACGACCTTGGCGCGCTGAGAGAGTTTGTGGGGGTGCTGTGTAGCGACAAGGTCCAGGAGGCGTTGCAGGCGGCGCGGACTAGCGAAGAAGCGGACCAAACCGAGCTTGGGTCATGTCAAAAGGACCGGAAACGAAAGTACGTATGTACACTTTGGATTCGGACGGACATGAGACGGCATCTACACGCAGACGACCCCGATCACCCGTTGGTTCGCCACAGCCCTATGTGCCATCGCCACCGCGGTCCTCGTCGTTGTTTGCGTCTTCAGAGGATGAGCCTGCGCCATTGCGAGCCGAGTCATTGACCGAGTTTGTACGCGAGTTCAACCGGGGCAATGCAGACGCGTCTGGCTGTAGGCTGGCTATCTGGACGCGGACGAGGACGAGGTCTGTGACGAGTCCTGTGGTGCTGCGATTCGTGATACCGGATGTGTTGACGGCGTACGTGTCGCTCATATTTGCCAACGCGGAGAGTCCGCTGGTGGTAGAGAGTGTGGCTGCGTTTGGACCGCGGGAGAGGGTGAGTACTGGCACTGGCGGTGGTGTTGGTGCTGATGGATGTGCTGTAGAAATTGCCACACGAACAGTCGGACTATCTGGTGTTCCAGGAGCTGTCGCAGCACATCGCCAAGATGCTGTTGTCGCATCCGCGCGTGCAGGTGCAGGTGCTGATGGTGGGTGTCCGTACTTTGTAGTGCTCGTGTCTAACAATGCTGCAGAATGTGCTCGTGTCCTACCAGGGCTTGTTTGTAGAGCGCTGTGGTGTCTGCCAGCGGGTGTTGTCCGCAGAGGGCCATGTTCCGCCAGTGGGACGGGTGTGGGTCGGCCAATGGGAGGCCCGCCATGGTGTGTGTGTAAGTGACGGATAAGGCAAGTCCGCGATGTGTTGTAAATCGACCCGCCGATCTCTTTGCAAGATCCAAGGGACAACCGATTTTATCATCGTCTTGTTCATGCAAAAACAGAAATCACAAAGCAGACATTTCCCTCCATTGTCCGCCCCAATTTAAATCCCGTCCTCTCCCTCTCCTCATCACCACCATGTCCCTCACCACCGCAAGCCAAAATATCCTCCCTCAGGGTCGCCCGACCCGTCTCGCCTGTTCGTCTGTAGACCTTCTCTGGGTCATGAGCTACGCACCAGGCGAGGGCGACCAGGGCACCCCTATCCAAGTCAACTTTACATGCAAGGCTGATCTTGCTGTGGGCATCCACATCCGTCTCGTCGTCGGTCGCCGCGCCGTCACAACCCGCGTACACGAGCTCGACCCACCCGGCTGTGGCCACTGGCAACTCACCGGCAATGCACCCTCCTTTTCAAAGCAGAGGTCTTCTTCACCCATGGTCCCTCTCACCATCCAGGCCGTCGACAAGAAAAACCAAGTCGTCGACTCAGTCACCTTTGGCGACTTTGTCTACCATGACGTCGGTGCGTCCACCTGTCCTCTTTTTTCGATCCCTCTCACGTTCCACAGACGCAGTCGAACCACCACCGGCCAGCCATTGTCGCAGACCTAGCATCCGCACTTCCTTTGAACCGTCGGAACGTCCTCCAAAGCGTCACAGCCCCTATAGCCAACCACGGACACCCTCCTCGTCCGACTCAGAGTACGGATCACCCCGCACTTCCCGTCACCCACAGCCCATCACACCCGCCCTGAGGCGTGCATCACGCCAGATGGGAACAGAACACGAAGACGCGGCCAAAACCGTCACTCTCGATATCACCACACCCCTCGACAATCTCTGCTACGATTGGGACGAGTCAGAGCTCAATGCCGGTCGCAGACTCGTCCGCTTCAGTCGCCTACAGGATGGAAACAGGCTCATTATCTCGGCCGAACGCGTCTTCCAAGCCGACTATGACCCAGAGGACATTGTCATCTCATGCATCTACCGTCAAGAGACAGATGCTTGCTGCGTCACCTCTGTCGACATCATACATTTACTCCAGCGGCTTGTCGAGGCCGATTTTGAAGTCGACGAGAAAAATCGCATTCGCAGAAATCTAGAAGGCCTCCGTCCCACCACCGTGTCAAAGACGCGCCCCGGTTTCGAGTCTTTCTTCCAGCGCATCATGGACTTTCCAGACCCGAAACCGAGAAAGATTGAAAAGGACGTCAAGGTGTTTGATTGGAAGCTCCTCCCCCACGCACTCGACAAAATTCTCTCCAAATACGTACGTCGAGCAACTTGACGGTTCCTTTCTTTTTTATGATCTGAATTGTCATCTAGTCCCTTTGTGCTTCCCCCACTACCAGTTCACCGCGGGATGAAGACCCAAGTACAGGGCCGCCACAACTCGTGTCCACTCCACCTGCTGTGTATGGTGATATCCCGTTTCAGGTACTACATCAATGACTGCATCACATCTGTCTCACATATCCCGTACCATCCAGCTTGCCCAATTCCCGTCCGAGGACAGTCCGGATTCGTCGCAGGGTAGGGCGTCACTCCCAGAAGACCAGTTGCAATCAATTTACCTGGACACCGAGGTCATGCGGACTTACTTTGCCGTCAATCCGGATATTACCTACGGACTGTCATCTCCCTCGATCCCCCATCCGTCTCCTATGTATACCGCCGAACCATCGGCCCTACTGGCACACGATACCACGTTTGTCGGAGATCAAGCTCACCTTGACTGGACGGCCCAGTCGCTCATGTCTCCTCAGGATCCCATGTATTCACCCGTTTTTGGTTATGGCCACTCAGATTCAGCTGATTCTGTCGACATTCATCCTACGCTTTCGTACCCTGTTAGCACATACGACTCGTTCGGGTGCGAGACTTTACGGGAGCACCACACGAGTGCGGCAACCGCAAGTCAGCGTACCTAGTCCTTTATATTCAGTTGGTATCTATTATCTAACTTGCTCTCTTTTACTGTATCGATATCTCCCCCCCATGTTGCCCTATCCATTGGTTGTGCTGCCCATGTACTCTTTTGCACGGTCTGCAATACCGCTGCCCACTTTTCCTTTTCCTTTTCTGTGTTACTTGACGGGTATCTTGTCATTTCACCGAGGGTATGAATAAAACTAAAACATTTTTTGGTAGAATTGATGATCACTGGAATGAATGGCAATACTACGCGAAAAGATACTACCTAGGTGGTCGACACTATGATAAATTTAGATATAAATGTCTGTCAAAAAAAGACCCACATAATGCATTTCATCCCTTGCGACCTGACCTGAGGCTCCCAAAGCGGGAAAAACGACCTTTGATACTACCCACGATTGACGCGCCGGAAGGTGCGATCACAGATGGCGCATTCGCGACGGTGATCAAGGAGTTCCGAGGAGAAGCCGTGCCAGCGTCGCTGCTCATGGCGTCCTGGCGCCATCCACTCGACACCGCATTGATCCCATGCCGCGCAACATGCGCCGCGTGCAACTGTAGCGGCGTCCGTTTCACCGGCGACGCCAACTCTCCGTGCTCCTTCAACATGGACACAGACATGGACATGGACATTGGCGACACGGGTTGAGTGGGAACGGTAGCGCTCACCGAGAGCGCAGGCGCACTCGACTGCCCGCTGGACGAAAACGAGCGCTGGGCGGACCCATCTTCAAGGTGCGACGACTGGTCCGTCACACGTACATACGCATGCGGTGGGACGTCCTCAAACCCACCCTGCGCAGAGATGCGTGCGATCTCCTCGAAAAAGTTTTTCCGAAAGAGCTCTTCCATCGTTTGGTGGAAGCGAAGCATCTCTGGGGGACAGATTTGCCCGTGAAGTTTGAGGCAGCTGTCGATGACGCGGACCTGGCAATGGCGTTTTACTTTTACTCTCGGTTCGGGAATACACTGGTGTAGACTCACATGGTCGTCGATCACAGTTCTAAGCCGCTCCACTTGTTCTTCTCTGTCTGTATGTCGTGTGACGTAGGCAAGATTAAAGAATGCATCCCGGTATCCAGGGATGCTCTCTGCAGGGGGATCTACCGCAGTGTTGAGCGTCATGGACAGCGCATTGGTGGAAAAGACTTGAGCAGTCTTTGCAAGCGCCGAGTATCTGAGATGCAGAGAGTCCAGTTCCCGAGTCTTTTGCTCCACTTCATTATATGCATGATCGACGGGCGAGATCTCCACCACTTCCCACTCCGTGATATCAGATCTGCGAAGAACCGTGGGGAAAGCTTGCTCGGTCGTGTAGCATGTCTTCTCGAGCCATACTTCTTCATTACCGTCCCGGTCGGTCTTGGTAACTGGCCGCGTACTGCTAAAGACATTGACGGAGCTATTTCCAAATTAAGGGCAATGCCACCGACGAATGCATTTATGACTCGCCTGTGTTCATAATAGTTCCGAACAGTGGGTGGTACATCAGGACAGGTAAAAATTGGAAGCGATCGATTTGGCTCTGGGGAAACGGCGGTCACTTGTATGTACTGATCGGTGCCGAAGCGGATATCCACAGGCGGGTCCCCAGGTGCCTTCAACAGCTGAGATCCTGGGTGTTTACTAAGCATGCGCTCACAGAATGTTCCGTACTTTTCCCACTCGTAACCTCGATACTATGCAGCACGAGAGTGAGACCGAAACACGGATGATAATGGTGTATACAACGTACAATAAACTGTTTACCACGGATTGCATCTGGGAATTCGCCAAAGAATGCAACGCGGAAATAATCTGGATAGTAACGTTGGTCACTAATAATGTGCTCCAACAAGGTTGCTTGATGTCGAAAGATTTCCGCCAAACGTGTACTGTGGAAAGCTTGAGTGTCGAGTGATACGTTCGGAAGTCGATCATACTAGTTGAATGTCACTTCGGCATGCTGTTTCGCCAGTTCTTTGCATATCTCAATTGCGCTCTCGTATGCTTTCCCTTTCCCTATGATAATATAACACTTAAAATCTGCGTCATTTCGAAAGTTGATCAAACAAACCAAGGTAATCAAGAATCAACAGACAAAGCGTCTCTTTGCGGTGGAATTGGGATTGCTGTGGCAATCCAAGATCTTCCATAGGAGGAACGAAGGAGTAAAGATCCCAACCATGGAGATCAGAGTGCAGCTTGAGAGTAAGCGCAGCTTCCACGTAATTCTGAGATTGTAAGTGGGCCTAATGAATGATAAGTGCAATGACGAAAAACAAAAGTCATCCATCAGACCTACGTTAACAAGTTGGTGTACATATTTGATGTACATCTCTTCTCGGCCTATATCTCGAATAAAGTTCATCAATCTTAGCTGCTCGAAGCGTTAGGAAGACCATTGCCACACTGTGGATCAGCGTACCGTGGCAATAACTCGGTCGTCGGCAAACTCTTCACCCTCGGGTAAACTTCTAAGACTTAGTAAAAGTTTGAGGAATGCGTCAACGCAGTCCAAGAATATCGATACACGTTCCCGGAGGGGTTCGTCGACGTCTGCGGTCTCAAACAACTGGCGCAAGTGTGCGATGAAGAAGGCACGCGAAATGTCATCGCCTTTTGACTGGGACATGAACAAGGAGTCCAACTTCTTCACCAGTTCATTCTCGATTTGATCGAAGTTGCCAAATTGTTGATATTCTGAGATGATCATTCCAAACAGAATACCGACTGCATTGTTGCGCAATGAGTCATGATGACTCAAGCACAGATTCATGATCTGTCCAATGAGTGGTCTAAGGACGGGTCGGTAACCCTGCAGAACAATAAGCAACGGATTTCAACAAGGCCAATGCGTACTCACTCCTTGCGATGCCTCCGTCTCGGATGTCTCAGGGGACGAGAGAGCCTTCCAAAGACGCAACAGTATATCAGAACCCTCACCACGAATATCACCTCCAAGCCGCCACACAGAGCGACGTTTCTATGCCAAGTTAAGCTAGGATTCAAGAGGGGCATGTAACACGTACCTGTGCTGTAAAGTCCTCGATAACGAGTTGGTCGGACGAGAGAAGTTTGAAGAGCATGTGGAACGCATCACGCCAAAGATCGGACTTGAACTGCTGGGGAACCGACGGTTGAGGGATGAAGATCCCTTTCAAAAGCGTTGCGACAGGGTCCATCATCTTGATCAAGACCTTGTGTGTCAAGACGTTTACATTCAGCCATGTGCTTGGCCATGCATCATTGTCGAGGATCGAGGTTGCAACTTTGAAAAATTGTGTCAAGAGTGCAGAAAAGTTGTCCCTCCCCTCGATGTCGTAACTCGACTCGAGAAAATTGTATATATGCTTCGTGGGCGCAGATAGAATGAGAGCTAGGAAAACAATGGCTGTCTCACCCAAGCCAGGGTTGAAAATGTTGTGTTCCTCGATAATACTCGGTGCGCTGGCAGTGTTTCGAGGCGTATTGGGTAGTGGTGTCATAAGAGAAAATGGGTAGGACTCCGGGAACGTTACAGGTGCTGCAGCGGTACTGATGGAAGGCGTCCTTGTTTGCTCGATGGCACGGTGGTTGACAGGATCTTGGAACTCCCGGTACGAATCCAAAAGTCTGGGGGAGACTGAGTTCGTCAACTCCCGAACAGAAAAACAGTCTCACCTCGGCAGTAGCATCAGTAAATACTCTACATTATCTTGCTCTTGTCTGAATAAAATACGGTCCGAAAGTACGGTTGAGGAAACCAATTGCTGCTGAAGCTTATCCAACATCACAGCAAGAATGGTCACACATAACCGCACTGACTCCAACCAACTAACGCGCGACGCATCCTTAGCACTATCCGAGTCCCCTGGCTGTGTTTGTGTGAATTCATCGTAACGACCAAAGTATGGTTTGATCCAGAGTACCACAGCCTGGACGAGTAAGGTCCGTGATTGTGGGTCATCGAACAAGAACCCTTTTACAATCTGCAAATACATTATAAGCCGCCAGATGATGATTTTTCCCTTGGCATTGGATATCGCATTGGCAAAGTTTGTCGCAACAGTAACCAGTTCGATAGTCGAAAGTATTTTCGCGAGTTCAGGTAGTATGGACGTAAAGTGCTGCAAGGCAATCGTCTGCGTGCCGATGATAGATTGCGGGGATGTAGTCGCCATCATACGATTAACCTCCGTGAGATGTGTTCGGACTTCCTTTTTAAACGTCACTTCGAGGTGTTCAGCGGTTGCACCTCCAGACATGCCAAGTTCCGTGGACTTTTGCAATTCTCGCGAACGGGTGATAAACTTGAAAATATAATGCCACACTTTGAGCGCTGCTCTCAGAGGTGATGCCGTATCCGTCCCAGTAGGATTCCTCAACAGCCTATCCATAGACCTAATGATATGCGAGGACGCGGTGGCGCAATTGAAGTGTTGTTCGATGTATACGTCCAAAACGGGCTGGAAATTGCTGAACCGTCTGTCCTGGACAATCCCGAGTACCGTTACGAGCGCGTTAAACACAAGGTAGTCCATCTCCCCAGATTGGTTCGTTTGTGAGACAAGAATTCCAAAGAGTGAATCGAAAATGTCACGCAAAAACTTGACAATTTCGCCTTCTCCAACAAAGGTGAACTTGCTGAGCACGGTAGAGAGAAGCTCCTTATCTGGTATCTGCTCCCACTTGAGAAGACTGAGCAACACAGGGTTTTGCGTGAACTTGGTGGAGCATAAGGAAGATCGAATGATAAGAGAATCACGGAGGGGAGGGGCGAGTCTCTGGAGATCAGGGGAAATAGACACTTGTTCTGGGCGCTGACCGGGTAAAACCCAAGGCGACGATGACAGGTACATTTCCGGTGAAATTTGGCCCATTCTGTCGGCTTTGTACAACACCAAGGTATGGCTACCATCCTCTAAGAATGCACCTTGTCCAGGAAATAAGGGCAGGAAAGCGAATGCGAAGGGTCGCTCTGGCCCCACTGCACGGTTCCCGACCCTATTCCTGAACGTAAAGAAAAGGTGCCAGTCAGGGACACCACGCGGAGGTAGCCGAAGCTTGATGAGTTCACCGTACGTCGGCTGGTTGTTGCGCGCAAATACCATCGAGTGAAATTGCGTCACAGGGGGCTCACCAGCGCCTAGAGAAATAGCGTTCTCTACCGTAGAACCCGAAGAGTCTCGAACCTCGATGGCGACCTGGATGTTCTGAGCGGTTGGCCCAGGGCGAGTAAAATTTACCATGCTGAGGCGGGCAGATTGGGTGTGCAAAACGGGAAACTCTCCAGACCAGAGCTTGATGTAAAGTTCGTTACGGGTATCACCGGGGAATACAACATCCGGGAAACCAAGGCGGAATGTGAGCGGCACGTCTTGAAGAAGAGACATGTTCTCTTTGACAATTGTAGGCGCATCCCCATGGAAAATCTTGACCGATACCGCAAGCATTTCGGCCCTGAAACTGGTTGAGCTGCCGAGTATAGCCAAATGGAATATGCAAGCACCTGGGAGACTTTTCGTACTCTCTCGAGTTACCCGCAATAATATCTTGGTGAAGCATCGAGAACAAGGCCTCATTAGCCGGAATATAGATCGGCATTGTGTGTTCGCGTATTGAGGAAACGTTAGACCCTTCAGTTACCATCTTGTTCAACTGCGCCAGCTCGAGCACTGCACAACCAAAAGGACGACGGTAGTTGGTAGGTTCAGCAAAACCCTGGCTGAGTAGAGTGGAAGGAACCCGCGAAGTTCCAGGTGAGTCGACCAGCGAAATTGATGACTCTGATGGCCTTCTTCTAGGACCCTCGACACCGGGCAAGCCAGAGCTGATATTTGAGGCCATTCGCATGGCCCCATTGCGAATAATTCGACACACTATAAACAAAGAATCTTGGGCGTCGCTTTGTGCAATGTCAATGAAGAGCGTGCGAGCACGCATCGTCGAGCCACCCTCTCGAGCAAGAACACCGTTGTGGTTCAGTATAACGCAGCATTCTTCTGTTACGAATCGCGGATTATCAGAGTGCTTGTAGATGGAGAAAAAAAGCTCGGCCACTTCGCCGGCCGCACAAAACGAAGCAACGAAAGCACGGAGGTCGAGGAAAATGTGATAAAATTTTGCAGGAGATGGTTTGACGCTGCCAGTAGTGGGTGACATCGGCGAAGTGAGGGAGCCGACCAGACGGGAGGAATTGCGAGGACGATTGGCGTCGGGAAAGGCGGAATGGGCTGGTGTTGGTATCGGCACTGAAGGATTGTGAAAGTCTACTGATGTCTTCGATACGCCGTGGAGATCCGGTGACACGTTCATGTATGCCAATGCGGTTTGCATGGCGTACATCCTTACAGCACTAACCCAGCTCCGAGGATCGACCTCGCCTTCGACGTCGACAGCGACAAGTGCACCCCAAGTAGGATGTCTGACGATGATATCCAATTCCTGAACCATGTTTCCGGCCACTAGTCTTGCCACGCAGTCTCTCCTCAATGCGGTCGTTTCCTCGGCACTCAGGGTTTGCGCAAGTAATTGTCGTCGACCAAGGTGTAAGGCTTCGATGTGTGACTTGACTGTATGAAAGAGAGAATACTGTCTTCGTGCCAGGTATTGAAACATAAGACTATGCCATTCCCTCAACGCCGACGCAATCTCATCGATGATGGGTTGAACGGCACCGGATGCAGTGTCATCCCCAGACTTGAGGGAAGGCCTGGGTGGAAGTGGCTTGAGTACTTCTTCAGAGGGAGCGGCGGAATAGATGCTAGCGGGGTAAACCGTTACCGCAGCACGAGATGACTTTGCCTGGTCTGGGGGCGGGGGAAGCTTGAATGATTTGCGCTCATCTTCCAAGCCATCTTTTTCATGATCCTTCTCCATGATGTGATCGCGGCTACGGTCGCGTACGGGATGTTCGGGGCCCGAGTTGGTTCGCTCACGCTTCCACTGAACGAGATAATCTGCCACGTGAGGTGCTCCGTTCGGATGATGGCCCACAGTAGAGCTCGGGTTGTTGATCCATGTCGTGACTAGATCTGGTAGACGACCTTCGGCGTCGGACAGCTCGTCCCGAGCATAGATGTGTGATGCAGGGAAAATGCCAATGAATACTTGCTGAGGTTCATCGGCCTTGGAAGAAATGTAATGATCGGCCCAGGTCAAGGGAGGTGGACGTCGTGCTGTACACACGACGTATCTAGTGATGATACTCAGTAACGGTCGGTTCCGCTGTTGCGATGGACACACCCGCGATACCAGATACCTTCGACTTCCTTGGCCCTGGGTGTGTACTTTTCAAAGGCATACACTTCGTCGCCGACTTCGAGGGAGACAACATCCCTGTGACCACCAACCTCGGCATCTGAGACCTCCGTGATTGTAGACATGGGACGTCGGCCAGACATGCGCGTATCGCGCTTGGATGGTGCGAGGGGATGGACTGCATACCCGTACACGATGAGCGGGAGAGGCTCCCAAACGCCTCTACGTTGGGTGGTCACAGTGCCCATCAAGGGAGACGAGAAACGTGTTTATGCGAAAACTTGGCGGAACGTAATCAACAACTAACAACGACTACGAATACATCTCTGGAATGTCGTTACTAGCGTCGAGTCATGTATAACATCGTGAGTGGTGCTTGGCTTGTTCGCCTCCTAGTCAAACCTTTTCCATTGACTTCCGTGTCACTGACCGTCTCCCAACGGTTTACTAGGTTCTGTATGTCGCATTAGACTCTTGCCATGTTGACATCATGGAGAATTGTAGCTTCCTGGGCTTACCCGCAGGTTGCTTAAAGGTGGTCGTGAAGCCCTTGTCCGTTACTGACAAAGGCGTATAGAAGACACGGAGATTTACCCTGGAGAAGTCGGGATCACTTTCCGCGCCTTGTCCCAGCTGCGCAAGTTCATGAGTTCATCGAGTCAGCTGGTGATATGCGTGAGGTAAAGGGGACCTCCTACGACTCAATTGTAAGATGATGATCAAGTATTATTATCTTGCCAGGACGCGGACAATCTTGGTGCGAGTAATCCAGAATCTACTCACTGACAGGCTCATAGACCGCAAATCAGTATGTACTCTATCAATTACACGAGCGAATGACCGCCACAGACGTCAAGTTGCCAGTCCAGTCCGAGAGTGTTTTCCAGTTTGTCATTGGAATGGGAGACAAAGATCCACAAAAAGGCAGTGTACAATCGAAGATGAAGAGTAGAAAAGACTATTATATGCTTGGGAATGGATATAACGAGGAATATAAATGAAGATCAAACATCAGCACTTGATGTGTTTGTATTCATAGCTTTTCTCCCGGGTCTAGAGGTCCGAGGGGTCCGTAGGTCTCTCTTAGTTGTCTTTGGTCCGCGTGATGAGGAGAAAGTGAGAGGGATGAAGTAGATGGTGTTTGAGAACTCGCAAGCGACATGGCACTATAGCTCATTAAATGCTGCTGGGATGGGTGATTGGCTAACGGATAGCGTGTTACCGATGCCGCAGAGGTCGGCGTCCGTGCAGGAGAATGGCTCGGGGAATCCTCATCGAATCCAGCATCCAGCATTGCGGCCAATTGAGCATCACCAACCATCCCTCCGTCTGGGGCAGTGGCATTGTAAAGACCAACAGGCGGTGGAGCGTATTGCATACTGCCTTCATTGTATCCCCCAACCTGTTGTCCCCAGTGGTCATCTTCCGAAGAGGCGACTGAGTACGTGTCGGAACCTTCGTACTGAGCTCCACGGACGCTTAGTAGGTCTTGTTCGCTTGTGACAAATCCACCCGGATGGAGACGTGCCATATCCTTTCTTCTTCGTTCTTCGCGCTTAATCTTGCGAAGTCTAGATCGTTCCCAGTCTTCCCAACGGCGAAGAGGCACAGACAATCCGCCGACGCCAGCGTCGCCAGTTCCATGGGCTTCGCCTTTTGCTTCCCCTTCCACCTTCCTGACAAAAACGGTCAGCCAGGTGCACATGGCCAACAAAAGAAGAACCAACCTCGTCTCTCCCCAAGAAAAATCATCAAAGTGCCAGAATGCATAGACAGGTAACACAAAGTTCCAGATAGGCAGAGCGATTAGGTATATCAACATCCAAAACACGTAAACAATCTTGCATGTCGTGATTAAAATCAGGATGGCCGGAAGACCGAGCACAGCAACCAATAATATCAAGGGTATTGCCTCTTGAAAGTTGACTGGCGGGCTGAGAACCATGCTAACGATAAGCATGTAGGTCAAACCAATGGCTATCGGAAGGACGACAGTGCCGAGGAGGTCCATGAATACAACAAATTGCATGCTGAAACAGAATGTACCACAGAGATTGCGTACAAGGACAAGTTCCATAAGGTTGTGGATTGTTGAATTGATCCAGCGACGCCGTTGAGATAGAAGAATAGAAAATGTATCGGGGACAACAGTACGGCAGCGAGCTTGAGGGAGAAACATCATTTTGCGATTGGGAAATGCACGGATGAGGATGGTAGTCAAGAAACGATCTTCACCCAGTAACAAAAGGTTTTTCTGGTGTAGAGTGGTGACTTCGCATTGGCTATACTCGCGGACGATTTCAGGCTTGATGATGAGGGGAACCCAATCGTCTCCACTATTTCGACGAGCCTTCAATCGGAACATCGAGAAGCAACCCGGAAGGCACGACACCCCTCCAAACACAGATTCAAAACCCTTGGCGAGATGGTGGGAAATGAAATACTCAAAAACTTGGATAGCCGTGACCCATGACTGTCGCTTGTTAGCTATCCGAGTTTCTCCACAAACGCCCATGATCATTTGATCATGATGCATACAGTTCACCAGCGCTCGGAGCGAATCAGGAAATACTTTAGTATCTGCATCTACCTGTCAAACATGAGAACTCGCTGCAACGTCAACAATAAGCAAACGTCATACCATCAAGCAGACCTCGAAGAAATCAGGAGTTACACCCATGAGTACATGCATTTTGCGGAATATGTCAAAGTCGAGGGGGGTCATGCGGTCATTATACGTGACTCGAGAGAAGAAGTTCATTAGGATGAGTTGGCTGTCACGCTTTCCACGATTGCCCGGTTTCTTGTCCGTTGATTCGGCTTCTATCCCACATTTGACAATTATCAGTGTGGGGGTGCGGCGACCAGCACAAACTGCAGAAAGAGTTGAAAGGTATCACATAGTGCTCCTCACGACCACGTACTGTAATGACCGGCATAAACCATTGCGCGGTTCTCTCTCTTTGCGCCAGATCCGACGGCAAGGTAACTCATAGGCGTCGGGTTCCCAAACCGTTGGTCAGCTTCCAGTAGACTAACGCAGATATCTGGAGTGCTTCTCTTTTCTCCGGCTCCAGTGATCATGCCATCAGCAACGACAAGGATTAGTTTTCGGTGATCAGAGTATGTCGTCTGGGATATTGAATCCAGTGTTGAACGCATGGATTCTTCACCTTCGGAATAGCACGTCACTAGGCACACTGCAAAGAGCTCAGCGCCAATCTGAGCCAAGTTCATGATCTGACTGGGTTCCTGAGAAGACAATGGGGTAGCAGAAGGGTGACGAGAAGTCTTGCGAAGCGTTGCAGATTTCTTGGAACCATCTGGTCCTGCCCAGGGTGCCATCCCGGTCATGTTATCCACGGCGATGTTGGCACCTTCTGGCATGACAGCTGGACTGATGGCTGAGCGGTTCAGGTCGAGATTATCGGGAGGGCCAGCCAGCCTGGCAGAGAGGAACCAGTTGAATACACATGCCATGGCGAAGCGAACAAGAACGAGACCAAGGATGACGATGAGACCGACATAGAGAAATAGCGAGGATACGAAGCAGCCGGGTGTGATTTTGTCGATGTTGCCCGCATAGTATCTTTGAGTGAGACAGGAAACGGCAGACTTGGTGTTGGCATTGTTGTAAAACAACATGGTAGCGTCCATTCCGCTGGTATTATTCGGCTGAAGCAAAGCTGTTCGAATGGCGACATCGATGGGGTCGGAGGAGACAGGATTAGGATGTAATTCCAAGTATGGGTTCATGTTGAGGACGGCGCCATCGACCACAAAATAGTTGGTCAGGGCAGCGATCTGACTCCAGTCATAACCAAGAAGTTGGGAGGTCTCCTGTATGTTGAGGTCGGAGAATGTAGAAGAAGCATTAAGAGGGCCGAGAGGACAGGGGGTAGCAGAGCTGCATGGATTGTCTGTTGCGGCAAGAAAGTTGAGGCCATTGCAAGCGGTGTATTGTGACGCGCTGCGGGCAAAGTACGGGGTGACGTCTTGACCGGGGAGCTGTTGGCTGAGTGCGTCGAGATTGACGCTTTGTGGACTCTGTGCGTCGGTGACGTTGAATATGATGCCTTGTATGCTGAGGGTGCCGGCGACGGAGCCAAGTGTGGTGTAACGAGCGGAAGTGGTGCTGGAAGTGGAGGGACAGAGGACCTTTTGAGTACCGACAGTAAGGAAAGCGACGGCGAGGCAGAGAACCAAGATGATGAAGCAAAGAGCGATCTTTTCTCTCCACGCCTGGATCACGTTCTTGTCCTTGAAACCGCCAATGGATGTGAGCAGAAAGGAGGGCGCCCAGAAGGTGACGATGCGCGAAAATGTGCGCCATGGATCAAAGCCAGTACCAAAGCCAGTACCTGGCACCCAACCAGACGCGGTTGGAGCGAGAGAAGAGGGCGGGTTGATGAGCGGGACGGGTGCAACACTGCGCTCCGGGCGAGTGAGGGTCTTTGCACGGCGGAGGGTACCGGGCGGGCGAGATGTCGATACCTTTGGCTGGTGTACGACACGAACAGAGGGCGACATCGCTGGTCAGAGAAAAAAAAAAAAGGAATGGCGGGGTGAGCGAGCGGTGGTCGTTGTGGAAAAGCGCGGTCGGTTAACTACTGTAGAGGTCTTTTCTCGTACCCATGTCCGACGTCCTCGTCCATTGTGACCATGTCTACCAGTGGACACGCCAGGTGCACCTCTTTTCATATTCACGATGTGTACTAATAGCAAAAGCTTGCCCCACTCGCATCCCAACACCACCTGAGCGAATACAACCGTCTCAAGTACGGCCATCGAGGTACAATTCCCATCCTCGTCCTTGCTCTCTTACCCACCCAGCACCAAGGATCGCCTGTCGCATACGCCCCGCTGTCCCTTCATATGCCCGACGTTGTTCGGACCCTGCGTGAGCGACAGGAAGGATATGCAGACCAACTTCTCTGGTGGCCTTGTGTCTCCTCTGGTGCTCCCTCTAGCAGAAAATCAAGTCCTGTAATACCTGCGATGGAGCAACGCGCTGCACTCGCCGCAGGGGAGACAATACTGCACCCAGACCTGCGACAGCAGCTCTCCATCGCCATCTCAGAGTCCATTGCCCGCCAACCTCAACCGTACCGACCACATCAAGACACCCACAATCCTACCCCGCACATAAAGACATCAGAGACTCATCCCATCAAGTCTGTCATTCCCTCTGCCAATCATACGCCACTAACCACTCTCCAGTGTTTCTCAAATTATACCCCCAGAATCACTCATCGCAATCTCATCACACCTCATACCTTGTAAAAAACCATGCCCAGTCTTGTTTGAATTGCATCCCCCCTATACCCCCGACCCAAGTACCCGATACCCACACCTATTCCCCTCGTGTCTACCACCTAGTTTCTCGTCCCCTACTTCCACCGTGTTACCTCCTGTCACTGGCAAGCTCAATGCGCACCTCAACACAAGAATGTCGCTCTCTCCTCTCCCAGTTCCTTCGTCGAGAATCCTTCTCTCACTCAAGCGTACCTTCAAGAGTCACTCTATTTCAGACGGGCCATCCGAACATGACATCGCAGACATGATCCCAAAGTCAATATCACGTCATTCCACGTTTCCCGCTGTCCAGGCGGTCTCCCAAACATCACAGAACCTTCCGTCAATCCTCACCCTCCCACCCATGTATGCTTTACATCCATTCTCACTTCACATGTGGGTACTATACTTGGCACAATGCATCCTATTTTTGATTCCTATAGCCGTATACCAACACCACCTTCCTCGGCTAAAATTTCCAAGTTTCGGGCTTCAAAATCAACTTCCACGTCATCTTCACAAGGCACTCCTAATCCAAGCCCCATGAAGCTTGGAAACCTACTTTTATCATCCTGCCCTGGCAAGAAAGGTTGGTTCTTCCTCCCACATAACCATAACCCTCCATCAACGCCACCGTTCCTTACCTTCTCCTACAAGTCCGGTTAGGTGGACCTGTGCGTGGCAGAAGTGCGATTTGTCGAAATTTGGAAGTCGATCTGCGCCGTATGAAAATGCTTGGGGCACGATGTGTCGTATGGTAAATACGACTCTATCTCTATGCCAGCACCGTGAATAACGTTCTCAAAGCTGTCTCGATGACGAGGAATTGGAGCTTCTCATAGGAACTTCATGGACTGAATACTGTCAGATCGCACATCGGGAGGGTCTCGATGTCCTGCGGTAAGCATTCTGCATCATGTTCTGTTCCTTGTCCACCAACGTACCGTGTGCAGCATTCCGCTACCGGAGGGTCTCGCTCCACTCTCACCCGGAGTTCTAGACGCTGATTTAGATCGTATCATTGGAAGATACACCTTACAGGGAATGTCTGTACTAGTGCACTGCCGAGGAGGAGTCGGTCGAGCCGGGCTCTTTGCATGCTGTTGGATGCTGAAGCTTGGTCTCTGTGGGTGGATTGAGACCGACGTCGCTCCGAGTGCCACCTCCACCACAAGCTTGTCTGACACGAAACAAGATGACTCGTCCGAGATACTCCGATGGAATAGTGACACCGTGGTACGGCGGGATACATTGGAGATGGTGGAACGGGTCATTGAAGTGATACGAAGGCGAAGAAGCGTCAAGGCTATCGAGACGCTGGAGCAAGTTCAATTTTTGGTTGAATATGTGGACTATCTGAGGGATTGTGGACGTGCGGGTGGATATCCTTGTAACTCACTACCATTTTAATATCTTTATTGCTAACTACACTGGGAACTATAGTGCGTACAGTTGGTATATGTGTAAAATTTGGTTTCAAGCAGTACAGTACTTGGCATAATCGCATGCTCAAACACTCGAGGTATAAGGGACGACCGGTAAAGAGATGCAACTGCTACTGTCGTTTGCGAATTTCTCGTCGAACCAAGCCTTTTCCTTTCCTCC
Organism: Xerocomus spinulosus; assembly: GCA_038094075.1. Classification (NCBI taxonomy): domain Eukaryota; kingdom Fungi; phylum Basidiomycota; class Agaricomycetes; order Boletales; family Boletaceae; genus Xerocomus; species Xerocomus spinulosus. The sequence continues at coordinate 76,551 of JBBPTN010000018.1, read as the reverse complement.
CGACGCATCCGTAGGCACCCTCCGCGATTGTTCAATCTTCCGGGCGACGAGTTCCGCATCTTCGACTGAAAAGCCGCATCGTTTGATCAGTTTCCGTTTCAGGTCACTGGAGTCGACTTTTTTTCGGCGGCGCGGAGACAGCCAGGTGCGCATGTGCAACACCATCCTCTTGACCCAACTTGATTTTTCTTCCTTCCAAGCGCCCCGACCACTACAATCCAAAAGAAGCTTCTGGATGACCTCCTTGGATTGTTCGTACTTGTCGCTGAATATGCCTCTGTAGCCGCGAGTAGTCGTGATACAAGCATGCCCAAATGACCGGAGTCCGTATTCGCTGACAGCCTCCTCGTTCTCTGTCCACCACTCCTCCATGTTCTCGAACATCTCCAGATGCGTCACGGCGATGACGATGGGCACCTGACGGTTGCAAAGCACCTCTACAAAGAGATTGTACGTCTGTTGCATCGTGATGGAGATGCGTCCACCCTTCATGCAAAACACGAGGAGACTGATGCCGCCCGACCGCTCGAGTCTGGAGATAAGTGCGTACGCCTGGTGCACGGCATCCAGGTAGTCGCTTGTCTTCATGTTGCCTTGAGCCTCGTGTAGACCGGCTGTGTCGTGCAAAGCAAAGTCAACACCATCAAGGGCGACGATGTGCTCTTGTGAATGGAGAGTGCAGCTTTTTGCACCGCTCGAGGTAATGGCCCGGTCTTCGCCGGCGATAAGGTTGACGAGGGAGCTCTTCCCTACGCCGACGTCGCCAACGATGAGGATGTTACGGCGGTTGGGTCGCTCGGAGAGCGTAGGACTAGAACAAGCGCTATCTGACATGATGAGAGGGCAGATGATGGGAGTTGAAATGGGGAAATACAGTGGCGGATAGATGTGGGGTATGTATACAAGATACTGCGTCCCAGTTAGGAGGCTGAGCTTTGGGAGGTCGACCACACACGATCCAGGTCCTTTATTATAAGGATGGCATGCATGCGAAGCAGTACACCGGGTTTGACCGGCTTCCGCGAACAAAGGTCATACCTTGACGCCATATCGAGTGCTATGTGCTTCTCGGGCGATATCAGCATCCATGAGCGCCTCGCCAACTCAGTGATCACCACCTGGCCGCCGTGGTTCACCTTGAACATCAGGCCCTACGGGGGCACAAGATATTTGGAGAGGGAGGCATGATGGACCAGCCACAATAGTGTCCTGCGTGCTCACTGGGGGAATGTTTATCACTCACCCTAACGCAACCCAATGTGACAAGGAGCGCCCATACGTCATACTCAAGGTCTATGGCTACAACGAGGAGGGCGCGAGGAATGTTTTTGACGTCCCGTGGACCAAGCAGTAAATCTAGAAGAGAACGTACTGTCGTGATGCGGTGGGGCGTATCTCGGCTGTATTCAATCCGAATATTGATTACAGCCCCTTCAGGGTACCCTCTTTCTCTTGGACACAGGGTATGTGCGCAAGGATCGGTAGCTGGAGGAAGCGTAAGTACACGGCGTGGAACAAAATAAACTACTTGCATTTGGCAGTCACATCGCACGGTTCCACTGGATCAATGGAAGCACTTACAACGTGAATGTGGAGAGCAAGTCATACGCCCAGCCTCGTTGCCACCCTCAACCCACTGCGACATGCACAAGTTCGCCGCGTTTCATCAAGCGGAGTACCGTGTTGCGGTTGTGTATGCATAGCCCTATCATGGGCAAAACTTGTCACCGGGTGTGTACTCGAGGTGAACATAACCATTCATCAGCGAACTTCTCTCCAAGTCCGCATATAAACTTACGACGAACGAAAACCCCTTCTTGGATCAACGACCATGGACTTGCTCCCCGCCAGGCGACGCTCAGACGTAAGTTTGTCGATTTGTCCAAAGACAATGCAAATGACTATACGCTCATTAGCAGAACTCCAACAAGGGGCTGACTGTTGATATCGCAAGCGAGCCCGCGAGAAGGAGTATTGACCGGTCGCACACGGTAGATGTCCACGCCAATGTGCTCTCCTTCGGCTGACGGATCTTCTATAGATTCATCGACCTCAGCATCAGCCCACGATCTTTTCTATTGAACCAGAGAGTACTGGATACAGCAGGGCCAAAGTGAGTTACCGTCAGCACTTCTTTGACTAGTTGAATCTTAAAGCTGGCCAGAGGAACAGTAATCCAACCCTCGAGGTAAGAATGATCTTGATCGCGTTGGCTCGTGAATTCAGGGTTTATTATCAGAATACAAAAGCTCGTAATGTAGTGATCTTTGGCGACAGCGGGGTTGGTAAAAGTTCTTTAATCAACATGCTCGCTGGGCGCAAGACAGCAGAGACATCCCATGGGGTCCTTGGATGCACATTTGAGAGTCGTCGACATTCGATAACCATCGATGGCGAGAGCGTCAACGTTTGGGACACTGCAGGTCTCGATGAAGGTACGCGAGGTCGCGTTCCACCGCATATAGCCGAGAAGAATTTGGCCAAGCTACTCCGTGAGCTACGGAACGCGAATGGTATCCACCTTCTCGTCTACTGCATTCGTGGTCCAAGTGTTCGGAAGTCGCTGGCTCGGAACTATGCCATCTTTTACTCTGCGATATGCAGGAAGAAAGTCCCTATCGTTGCCGTCGTGACGGGTTTGGAAAACGAACCATCCTCAATGGATGATTGGTGGACTAAAGGCGAAAAGGAATTGGCCAAGTTCAAAATGCGTTTCGATGCACACGCATGCGTCACGACCATTGACATGGAGAAGGTCATCGGTTCCGTATTTGAAGAGCGCAGCATCGTGTCGCAGAAGTTGGTCCAGAAGTTAATCATCGACTATTGTCATCGTATCGCTACCCGACCGCAATCCGATACCAATCTCATTATCAAAGCTGCCTTGCTTGACTTTCGGTCGTTGATGAGGTCCGGCTGGGAGAATGTTCAACCCGTATCCACTGCCGTTTTTTGTCATTCCGATATTCCGCTCTTTCACTCTGGAGTCTTTGGCGATCTCAAACGGATCAGCACTCAGGTTAACGGACGCTCTTTTGTCTTCCAGCACGCTGGCGACCTTTCAGAGCGCTACATCACCCCGAGGGTATCAAAAGGTGGCGCAGATCTGTTGATTTTTTCTGGGACGATGTCGGATCGCAATGTGGAGAGATTGCGCACCTTCTACACTTGCTGCACAGGTGAAGTCTGCCCTCTCCTTGTGGTCACGGATGACACCTCTGTCGACGCGTGGACGACACGGCTCAATGGTTTGGGGATTGCCGCACGGGTCGAACCTATTCATTCATCACCTGCTGCTGGACAGAGCCAGATGGCTATTTTGGACCTTATTGATGAGCTTTGTCTCGTCAGGGGACCGGCGAAATACCGCAAAGCAGGTCTTCTCAAGTTCTTTGGCCTCAAGGCAAAGGAAAATGGCGCGGATGAGATTTCTACCCCGCAAGGCTAGGTAGGGCTGAAGGCCGCAAGGGCATACCAAAGGTTTGCAGACATCGTGGTATACAGGCTCTTGTGCATTCCTGTATTTTATTTAAGCTTGCGAACCTGTTGCTTGTAGGTATGCAAGTTGTGTTATCAGTGCGATTGGGCTGCACCCGCAATTGGAGGACCCCTAATTTACGTGCACGTGTTGCGGTGAAATGAGAGTCTCCTTTTCCACTCTCCACTTTCCTGATAGACCGCGCCATCATCGTTGCTGCGTGAGTGGGCAGTCACACTGCCCTTCAAGCTGTCATCGTTGTCATTGCGGGGTCGAATAACTGCGCCATCCATGCCGTCGTAATCACCATCGCTGTCGAGCTCAAGGAGACTCCAGTGTCTCGTCATCCGAGAAGCGCAGTGGGCCTACCGCTGTATCACCTAAACTTTTGCACTGGTCGTTCCACGCAGGCGGTCGTTACATTGCCTTCACCGACGCTGTCTTTATTGTGGCGATGGGCATGATGTTGCATCAATGAGAATGATTACACCGAATCCCGGTGCTATCCTCGGTGTCGTTTGCAATAACAGTGGTAGGCTTACCATCGTTCTGGTGGTGGGTGGGGCACAGGCTGTTACGGAAAGTTCACTCGGGTGAAGCACCGTGCTATTAATGCTTGCGGACTCGTTGCTTGAGATGCACAGGTTGAGTTGACAAGGACCGCTTTGGGAATTGCGCATGAATCGGGATCAACAATCTTTGGAACGGCACGTGACGGGATGCGTTGGGTACTGAACCTTTTTTCCATAATAAGTTTCTATTTGCCACTGTTTATGATCTGCAAACGAAGCGATCTTGAGGTCACGAAGACTAGGTCAACATCAATGTCTTCATCATTCGCCAAAGGGAAACTCAAGGCAGCGAGAGACGCCCTTGGAAAGAAACAATATGAGGTGGCCCGTGATGCGGCACTCCAGGTTCTTGACTATGAACCCGACAGTTATAACGCGTGCGTAGTTCTATTTCTTTCACGCACTTTCTAATAGGGCGATAGTCATGTGTTCCTAGGCCTCGCCCTTCTCGAGCTGGGAGATCTAGATAAGAGCGAGCAAGTAAAGCCATTGCGTGTCTCGCGTACTTGGACGAGCTTACAACAACGCAGTATTATCGCAAAGCAATTGAATTGAAGCCAGACCAGATTCTTGCTCGGCAGGTGAGTGCCATCTGTCCACGGGCGACTACAGCACAGTAAATCGGCTGCACAGGGGATATCACAACTCTACGACAAATGTAGCCGATGGGACGCGCTCTCAGAGGCACTTGAGCACACTATGCAGATGTTTGCCAAAAGGTATGGACTCAATGCCCGCCAACATGCGCTGTCAAAACATCTTCTAGCGGTGATGCTACCAAATGCGCAGAGACTCTCCAAAAATTGATTGCGACCAGAAGAGAGCATGGTACCCGGCAGCAAGTATGTGCAGCATATGTCGTACTCGAGTATCAAACTGAACTAAAGTCGCTCTCGACTCAGCTAGTGAATGCCCTCTCCTACTTACTTCCCGATTCATCGTTGTATGCCACATTGTCATGTTTTTCACCACCAGACCCGACGAACCCAACTGCGTCTTCAGTGTCCGAGACGGAAGCCGCGGTTCATAACTCGCTCCCCATTATCGAAGAAATCATATCGTTAGTTGAACTAGACGAAGAGCTTTTCATCAAGAACCAATTTGATAAGAGACGCACGCGGCTAGGCGGACCCTCCCCCAATCAACTGAAGAAGGTCATCGGCGTAGAAGTGTGGGGCAGTTCCCGAGTACAAAAAGTTTTGCAGAGACATCACGTTTGCTCATATTCTACTCTAGCTTCCATCACTTTACCAGGAGGTCTTGAACCATCCGAGTACTTCTGATGATCTCCGTCGCTCTACCGAGGCGAAACTCGTCAGGTACAAACAGCAATATTTCCACGCATTGCCCACAACATCTACGGAGAAGGTTCTCCTTGGGGAGGAGCTGGACGAACTTGTAAATGGTGTGATCATAATTTGTGTGCCTGATGAACTCTCCTGGCGCATATTTCTCGAAGGAAAGGATGTCGATACGATCGGTAAGTGTTACTCCTTCTTAGAAGTGTCGTCTTAGAATTTCGTGGATAGATGGATACGGCTTGCACTATTTCAGGCAGTACATGGCGCTCTTACCAGCCACACCTTTGGCGCAATTACTCCGTGGCTATTTCCTGTACACGGCAACGCCTCTTGAGGTGGCTGAAGAAGAGGAAGACAACAGATACCCTCTACGGGACTCTGAATACAGAGATCCGGTTGATATCATTATGGTATATTAATCTTTGATTCGTGAATACAACTACTCAGTTATCTGTTAGGAAGCTTTTGGTTTACTGCCTGATTCACTCTTGGCGAACCGTGTAGTGACCGAGGTCTACATGCGTGAACTTGATTATCCTAGTGCTATCAATGTTGCAGAAAACGGTCTCGAGCTTGTCCGAAGGCACGAACAAAATACAGGACGCAAGGTCCACCAGTGAGTAATCTAGTTCATCAAATCGCAAATATTGACATCCTACAGAGTGCAAAAAGCTTTTAATGTGGCGCTTGCAAGCGCCTTCGTGTACTTGTATCCACCAAAACACCACCCGCGTGCTCTTGGACTCTTAGATGACGTCCTCAAATTCGATCCCGATAATGTGGATGCGCTGATTGGCCGTGGCTATATTCTCCAGCATACTGAGAAATGGGAAGAAGCTGAAGGTTTATTTACCAAAGCAATGTCGCTAATCCCCCCGGGAACCTCGAAAAGTATCCGTGCCAAGGAGGAAGGTGCTTGGTGTCTCAGTAAGATCCAGATAGAGAAGGGTATTCGGGCATTGAAGGAGGTATTGGATGATCTGCAAGGGGACGAACATGATATGGATCGAGCTCGGTGCCTTTGGCGCATTGGAAAATGTTGCTGGGAACTGGGGGGTCAGTCTACGCTTCCCGTCCGTTCGTTGACACTATCTTATTCGAATGTAGATCATTTTCGGGAGGAAGCCTTTTCCCACTTCATCAATTCTTTGAAGTGTGACCGGACATACGCTCCTGCATATACTTCCCTTGGTATATATTACTCCGAATTCGTAGATCCACCTGATCCAACTCGAGCTTCCAAGTGCTTCCAGAAAGCATTTGAACTTGACCCGCAAGAAGCAGACGCCGCCAAGAGACTTGCCGAGGGGTTCGCCGACGACCGAGACTGGGATCTTGTTGAAGTTGTTGCACGCAGGACCATTGACGCGGAGGGTGGACTCGATGCTGGAATCCAGATTCAAGATGCAGCTGTTAGTAGGTACCTACCCAGGAATGCTTGGGCATGGAAAGCAGTCGGTGTTGTGGAACTGGTGAGTCGAACACAAGGCCCTTATGCACCACTATCCTGATGACATCAGATGCACAGGAATTATGCAAAATCTATCGAAGCACTCCAAGTTGCCTTACGGGCGGAGCCGGAAGATCAGCTCTTGTGGCTTCGTCTTGGGGAAGCTTATAGTAGGGCTGGTCGCCACGCTGCTGCACTGAAAGCTTTGGTGAAGGCCCATGAACTTGATCCAGAAGACTGGATGTGCACCTTTTTGATCGGCGAGGTGCAACACCAGACTGGCAGGTTTGCCGAAGCCCTTCTCTCTTTTGATTCGATTCTGGGTGTACGTCCAAGGGAAACTGGAGTGTTACTGTCCCTTGCGCAGACACACTTAGACCTTGCTCGTCAGGAGCGATTCACTGGTTTCAACGCCAGAGCCGAACAGTCTTTTGTTGCAGCAATCAAAACATGCTTCGTGGCGTCGCAGGGAAGCTCTGGGCAAGGGGGCGTAACATGGAAGATAGTTGCAGATGCTTTATTCGGTCTGTCAAAGGCGTCTGTCTTTGTGGATGAAGGCACTGTTGAAGATATTCTGAGCCAAGCGGAGTCCCTATTGCGCAACCAAGCGAGCACACGTATCGCCCAATTTTTCTCGACAAAACGCACGTCTGAGCATGGCCCACTAACACACCGTGTATTGGAGATTGCTATTGCTGCTTACGACTATAGGATTACCGTTGGTTCAACGGAGGATACTGCACTAGGAAGCGCGCTGTATGATCTAGCGATGTCACTCTACGCGTGGTCCGTCGAGAATAAAGCCAGCACTCACGAAACTGCCTCAGAATCCGCAACGTCGCTCTTGCAAGAGGCATTACAAAAGGAACCTGGGAACCCTGTTTATTGGATTGCATTGGGGAATATGTACTTCCTCGGAAAGCCAAAGACAGCTCAACATGCATATATCAAGGCTCTGGACAACGATTCCAAGGCTTGTCCCATATTGGTAATGTATCGTGTGGGTGTTGACGTTATGTATGACAGAATGTGGTTGCATGGGCCAACCTGGGACTTTTATATCTACATCACAACGACCTGGAGCTGGCGAATCAAGCTCTGTTGCAAGCTCAGATATTAGACCCTGAATACACTCTAGCTTGGGTTGGACAAGCGATAGTGGCTGCGGCATATGGGCATGGTACCGATGCACGCGGGTTGCTGGAACATGCGGTGGGCCTCAGCGCCGATGTGGTAGGCCAAACCTGCTTAGCTTACCTTTGCAGGAGCTAACTCGACCAGCCACTAGCTGATCTTGAATTTGCATCAAAGGTGCTCACCGCACTGTCGGCTACTTCTCACCCGCAAGGCACAGTCAAGGAAGAACTCCTTCCTGCCTTTTTTGTTTTAAACCGCTTCGTCCGGCGGTGTCCACAAGACCCATGTGCGCTTCACCTCCTCGGTCTTTTGTGCGAACGTTTGGACCAGTTAGAAGAAGGCGCGCAGTGGATTTCTCGTGCAATCGCACTGTTGGAAGCCGCTTACGAGGAATCTGAAGACCCCATTGTTGAGAGGCAATTCACAATTGCCCATGCGAACCTTGCTCGGTTGAAACTTGGTCTAAGTAATTTTCCTAGTCCCCTCGAATCGTTCGAGACGGTCCTTGGGTTACTTCCTGAAGAAGGTAGTGAGAATGATACGGAGACAAAAATTCTGAGAGTACAAGCGCTATTTGGGACGGGATTGGCACAGTTTAAACTGGGCGATTTGCAATCCGCAATGACGACCTTCCAGAGCGCACTGGATAGTTCTGGGGAAGAGTACGTTCTTCGCGCGCACGTTACCGTGCTACTCGCTCAATGTATGTGGGCGATCGGGACGGAGGAGTTCAAGGAGTCTGCAAAAGCGCTGTTGCTGGACAGGTAAAGGACATGACCACGTTTTTACCATGCACAACTCACCACCATCTAGTATCACGGCAGATCCTGAGAACCTGATTGCAATTAACACGCTTGCAGGAATGGGCATCCTTACAGAGGACGAAAGTCTCGTGGATGCTGCCTTATCCGAGATTCAATCCCTCTCCATTGAGCGTCGGAAAGAGCTAGATCCGCGAAGAGACGTTACATATCTTTTGGTACAGCACCATCTCGGTCAGGTAAAATTGGTTCATTTACAGAATTTCAAAAGGTGTTGATCACCGAATCTAGGGCGATGTTGAACAAGCCATCAGAGTTGCCCAGAAAGCCCTGCATGCTGAGCCGTCGAATGCGCAACTACGCCGTGAACTGGCTTCTTTGATTCTGCAGCGAGGCGATCTGTTGACGACACAAGCCATTCTCAGAATCCATTCCTCAGAAGAGAACATCACGGAAATGAAGGAGACACTTCCATTGCTTGCCGTCGCTGGGAAGGGAAAGGAAGCCATCAGATATGCGCAGAAAGCGATCCTGTTGGATCCAGGAAATCTGAAAAGTTGGCAAACATTGGCGTATGTAAAAGCTAGGGAAACGTCTTGAATACACGGGCTGTAATGTTACCCCATGATAATGTATCACCTCCGATACGCTCTTGAACATGTTTTTCGTAGTCAACCTGGTCGTGTGCATGGCAGTCATCATGGTCGTGATTGGAACGGACGCGCCTATCACCGCTTCGCTTGATTGGCAGCCTCTATCAAGGGCATGAACACCATCCGATGAACGACAAAACAAGACCCACCTCTCCGTGTAGCGTCTTCCAACAGTTGCGTATCGACGTGTTCTGCAGGCAGTTGCACGTATCGAACCACTGATCCACGGATAAAGCAGTTCTTCACCGCCATCTGGACAAGGCTCGAGGTGTGCACGGCGATGCAATGGATGCAGAGCTGGGCTTACCATGTGTGGGTGTCTCGTCTCGTCGAGAACTTTGATCGAGTCTAGACGGATATTGAGGAATCTACGAGACAGGGTGAATGTTAAAAGTGACCAGGAGCGTGTCAACACACTGGTCGACGGATTTGAGTATGCCAGATATCGAGAGATCATTTTTGAGTTCGACGGTGACCCGTTGGTCGGTGAGTGTCTTGAACACGGAGAAGATGAGCTTGGAGAGATGAGCAATGTGATTGAGACAGTGGGTTGTCTGGCACTGACCATCGTGGTTGTTGTTAGAGTTTTGGTAGCAAGGACTACTACTACACCTAGTAGACGATCGTGTACTGACTAAGACGGTCTCAATACACCTCACAGCTCTCTTCTCAGTCGAATTCCGACATATCAATGTCGTATGTAAAGTGCTGAACAAGCCATTCTGTGAGCAGCCTTGCTGAGCCTAGGAGGCAGTTATCGCACCTTGTACAAGCACATGACCTTCACTACCCAAGCCTCGAGGTGATAGATCTTCTTGTTACCCATCCGCATCCGCAGTTCCTACGAGGATGATGAGAACAGTGTTTTATCTTGAAAGGCCCGATTGCGTACATAGAACGCGGCCCAATGCATCACATCGGCCTTGATGGCTTCGTCAACTCGCTCTACAACCCTGTCTGCCACAGTCTTGCGGAAACGATCAGACACGACTCCTTGAATGTGCCATAGGATTCCATTACCTTGAGAATGACAGTGGGTGGAATACAGTGGCTGAGAAGCTCATATAATTTGGTACGGACTTGCATCACTTGCTCGGGTGACTGTTCTTGCACTATCATATCAGCAACCTTGTGACAAAACGTTTCCCAATCCGGTTTTGCGATGGTGAGAGGTCCAGAAAGATCAGGTCTGCGGACCACATGTCACTCGAGTGAAATCTAGATGATGGCTAATCGAGACTTACGATTGCATTTTGAGGGCCTCAAAGACAAGCAATGCCTTTCTCATATTTCCTGCAGCATCTTCAGCAATTTGGAAAGATGCCTCTGGTGGGAGATCAAATCTGAGCTTCTTGGCCACATGCTCCAACACCGTCTGCATCTGCGTGATACAGGTTATTCGACAAAGAATGGGAATTCCAAGGGTACTTACATCTTCTGTGCTCGGCGCGGCCACTCTGATAAGGAGACACCGACTCTTTATGGGAGCGATGAGTCTACTTGTGCTATTCGCACATAGAATGATACGCAAGTTCGACATGTACTTTTCCATTGTTCGACGCAACGCAGCTTGGGCATCACGCGACAAGGTATCGGCTTCGTTAATGACGACGACTATGAAAGATTCGTGAGCACCGGCGCACAAACTGCCTACTTGCCTGACCTTTGAAGCGTTGTTTTGCATTGAGATCAACCTGCTGTGTCTGAGCAATCTCCTTCAACAGCTCTTGGATGATGACCCGGTCGTAACTCCCCGCTTCGCTACAAGTAACTTGTTACGTGCTCATTAACAGAGCCGTGCACGGCGTGACATACCTGGGTGTAATCTCAATGTGGAAATTGCTCTGAACGAGGTTTATCTCGATCTTGCGTCTGGATGGTGAAATAAAGACCCTCTGGTCGATTTTCAGCTGTTTCGGGTGCTTAGCTCGGCATTTCTCTGTCCGGGCTGCGTGACTTACTTTCTCTACGCCACTTCCAAACAACTGTCGTAGAATACAACTTATTCGAGTCTTCTTCCCGGCACCAGATGGACCGTAGAATAGTACATGAGGAAAGTCTCCAGATGTGGCTAGGGATTTTAGGCGAGCTGACAGGTCCTGGTGGTAGTGAAGCTCATCGAGCGTTCTTGGTCTAAACTGGAGAGGACAGTGAGCAGCGTTTTACTTGATCATCGAGTTCTGACTTGCCCTGTCTACCCAGAGTGACATGAGTACTGTTCAAGGGACGTGACGTCGCGTTACGTCACGCGTTTATTAGTCATGTCACGTTCGCACTCGCTACTACTAGAATGACTTCCATTACTCTTGTCATTCTTTCAATGCAACGGCGGAAGTCTTCTCGTTTGTTTCCCACTCGTAACAAAAGGTACTTTTATTATAACGAACCAATTATTTTAGTACGCCAATGAAGCGTCTTTCACTGTTGGGCCACCACATCATGTCCCAGTGGCGTCAGCCATGTAGGTCAGCTCAGGGACTCTGTTGAGGGGTAAATGACTGATGCGGATGTATTTTCCCATTATTCATGCACGTGACCTCTAAAGTATGGGTGCTCCCTCGGTATGGGCACAGCTACAACTTGAGCCATTCAGTTCATGTCTTGATACAGCTGCCAGGACCACATTCACCACATTCCCAGCCTCGGGGCACCCACGATCCAATTGGCATATCTTGTTTATATTACCAGATCGACCTTTGCGCCGCGCCTTTTCCACAGACAGACCATTGGGTGTCTGTTTCACATCTCGATTCTTGAGCTGGAATGCATTTTTCTATCAAACATTTCTGTTCATAGGTATGTGTGTTCTCTTGTGGGACGACGACATATTAAACATGGTCTGTAGGATTTCTTCAAGCGTTAATATTAACATGTCCAACGTCGAATCACATATTGGCACAGTCACAGTCCGCAGGAAGCCTGCACTTACCTACCCATCTCCAGTCGGGAACCCCACGGTATTACAGATTGAGAACACCCTCGTTGCGACCCAGAGGGCCACTGTGGCATTGCTACCCACACCCTCTCCCACTCGCCTTTCCCAGACGCCCGAGCTGTCACAGAGACACCCACCCCGTCGTCATCATATGACCAGTCCCCTTTTGCCATTATACCATCCCTTTGGCACACTGGCGTTATCACTCCCAGATTTGGATCCCACTGTGTTCGGCTTGCCCGCTCCGGTGGCTGTGTTCGATGATCCCACGCGTCGCTACCCAAATCGTCCTCGCCGACCTGCAGCCAAAGTACGCGATGCAGAAGAACCGCCGTTGCAGCCATCGCTCACTACAGAGACACCCGCACCAGAAATAGAGGTCAAGGAAAAGTCGAGTCCACGCCGAAGACGGGGTGGGAAGCGAAAGCGCAAGGAGCCAGAAGACGGGGACGCAACGTACCCCGCAAAACGGCCCCGTCACCCAAGATCCTCTGGGATTGCGTCGGGACTGGCACGCACTATCAGCAGAGAAGAGGGCTCACCTGCCTTGTCCAATGCGACATCTGCTGTCGATGCAAGCAGAGGTGAGCCCGGTGAAGAAAAGAAGCGCGAACGCCGTTCAACACGCTCTCGTGGGGCTGTCACACGACGTGACTCTACTGCAAGCGAAGAGACAGTGACATCCGGATCGCGTTCTGTGTCTGGACCGAACAACACAACTACCGCAGAGGGAGACGAAGCCACAGAGACACGAAAGACGGAATCGGGTGTCCAGGAGGGCTAGTTGTATGATGATTACACTTTTCTTGATGGCCATTCCGTTTCTCTTTCTGATATTGTACTCCCTCTAGTTTTGTATCGCTTGCCATGAATGGGACTGGCTTGTCAATGACCCGCGTGACTTGTCGGCTCCCGGATGATTGATGAGTACATGGACCATATGCATCACTGACAGCTTCTTATTCGCAATGCCCATCCATTTATACCCCGGCTCGCCTGCGCCAAAGCATGGCTAAACCCACCGGTATGTCTCTCACTCCTTGCTCCGCCCCGCTCACATCTCTCCCAGAGGATCCGTTTGCAGATCCAGTCGGCGACAAGCCACCCGTCTACAAGCGTCGCTGGTTCATTGTCACCTCCATCATCGGAGGCTGCATTGGAATTGCATTGCTCTTCATCATCCTCTTCCCGGTCGTCAGAGCCATCGTCCAGGATGTCGTCAACAAGTCCACCCTCGACATCACGACTGCGGCCATATCTAACCCTGCCAACACATCGCAAGTTTATTTAGCCTCTTTGCTCGTGTCCGCTCTGATACCTTCATATCCTAGCTTCCAACTATCCATGCAGGGAATCGTACGTAAATTCACACCGTTCTTCATCCCCTGTCATGTTTCACTAGGTCGCCCATACCGGCATATTTTCGGCAGTCATCTCCTTCCCATCGCCGGTTAACGTCAGCTGGATGGATGGTTCCACCAAGGTTCCTCTTGGGTATATGCAGCTGTCCACCCTCTACGCCAAGAATAAACGCGCCACGATAAACGACACGACAATCTTTTACATCACAGACCAAGATGCCTTTGGTCGTTTCACGTCTGCAATGATCACGTCTCAGAACTTTACCTGGCGGCTCGAGAGTCATGATCTCTCTGTTCAGGCAGAGAAATTCCCAACTGCCCATGGCATTTCATTCAACAAACTCGTCACAATCAATGGCAGGTACTAAGCATCCAGTCTCTGTCGCTCTCTCATCTCATTCCTTGCAGGGACCAACAATTTTGATGGGAACGTCCGCTTGGAAGAGTTGCAGTTGCCCAGTGACAATCCTGCAGGCGGTATCAACTTTGTTACAGTTACCCAGCTCAGCAATCCAAGGTTAGTCTCTTTAAATTATATCAAAACGACGACTAAACTGTCTTTCCAGCCCCTTTGCGCTCGATCTTGGAACAGTAATCTTTGATCTGTCCTACCAGGGCGTTTATTTGGGCAGTGGCACTGGAAAGAACACCCATCTGGTAGTCCTGATTTCTAGTTAATCTAAATCGACACTTATGCGCCCCATCAGACCCCAGGAGATAATAACATTACACTCGGTGGTGTTCTCGTTCCCCAGACCACGGCCTCTGACCTTGCGGCAGTCTCTCAACTGTTCACCAACTTCCTCAACCATCAGACTTCACCCGTCATCGCAATTGGACAGTCCACAGTTCAGTCTGACGGATCAGTGATATCCTGGCTCAGTCAAGGTATCAAAAGCCTCAAACTGACAGTCCCATTTCAGTCTGCGGCACCAATCAATCCAATCCAGTCCATTGACATTGGCAGTCTAGCACTGACTTTTACACCAGAGACGGCATGGAACCCTCGGGTTGACAGTAACTCAGTTCATGCTTCTATGGGTAAATAGAAATGATCGTTTTCGCTGCAACTTACGGATCAGTATACCACAGAACTTCCCTTTGGGTTTAACGTATCGATCACTGCGATTCAGAACTGGTTTAACATCGTCAAGAACGGTTCGATTGTCGCGGGGCTTTCTACGGTATACCAATGACATCCCTTCACTCGCCGTCATATTGACTCGTTCCTCGTAGCCCCTCGGCGCTTCTACATCATCCGTCAGCGTCTTGGGACCAACGGATACCCAGGGTCGAATCAACATCGTCATTTCAGACGGATGCCTCAACACGACGAACGCAGAGCATGCACCATTCTCTGCATTCAGTGCGTTTAGCCCTCTTTTTTCTGTCGCCATCTTTGATAACGTCTTTTCAGACATGGAGCTTACGGACTCGCGAACTACCGAGTTTTTGATGATCGGCAACTCGACCGCCGTGGCAACCACGGGCATAGGTCAAATCACTCTCGACCCCATTCAAGTCAATGTCACTACTGGTCTAACTGGCCTTCAAGGGCTGAAAGGATTTACCACCATTGAATCTGTAGACGTGTTGGGCGGAACCCACCAAGCCCTCAATCTCGGCATTGTCGGTGGGTGACATGGACGCAACTCGTCGAACGTACTCATCCTTTATCAGTGTCCATCTTCAACCCATCAAACCTTCAATTAGCCACGGGTGATCTGAGTGTGTGTTCTATCGGACCATCATGGGGTTATCGAACTCATACATTCTATCAGCCCTTCAACTACAGAGAGGTGGTGCTGTTCTTGGCACCGCTTTGATGCCGAATTTGACTTTGTATATGGGAAACAATTCATTAACCTCGACATCGGATTTTACGGTAATTGGGCCGTTGTCGTCTGTTACGATCACTTGTTTATAATCCATCCCTCAGCCAAACAATAGTCCCCAGGGACTGCAGACACTCAGTGATTTCGTTGGTGGTACTGGTCAGCATTTTTCTTTTCAGTGGGTCTGCTTTGGACTTACGCTTCCATAGATGTCGAGCTTGTTATTACTGGGTTCGATGGTAGCACCCAGGTAGACTCTTTGTTTCTTGCTTTCGAAAGTTTGAACATCACTGCGACTTTACCCGGATTAAACTCGAGTTTACTGTCCAGCAGTTCATTGGAGAGTACGTCCTGCAAAATTAATATTGCTGTTGCCTGATCATCTGCCAGTACTGTCAACGACTTTCCACGAGAACAATATCAGCCAGGTTACCGTCGGTCTCGTCAATCCATTCACAGCAGGCTTTGAAATCACCCAGATCACCTCCTCAGTTACGTCCCATGGACTTGCACTTGGTACCATCCAGACAGCTACCAATTTCTCCGTGGCCGGAAAGTCAACAATGACATCGCCTCCTCTGGATCTCAACATGAACTTTGACCCTCCAGTGTTGTTTACTCTGACTCGTGCTCTTGCCATACAGGCTGGCCTTGATCCTGCGCCCTTGGACGGGATTGTGGCACTGGGTGGATACTCTTACGTCGCAGCGACGAACGCAGACTCGACTCCTGTCAGTCGTAGGAGTAACATCTATACGTACGAACGTTCACTACTTTGATACCCTGTGCTGAACGCGGTCTCCTAGTGGCTTCGACCTACCTTCCTTTGTTGATACAGCGTTCAAGCAGCTGCGCTCGGATATCCAGTTGTCTGCAGAACTCACAATCGGTAGGTCGTCTTGATCAGTTGGTATATTGGATTCCTGATCATTTCATCCAGGGAAATATACAACAACTCTGAATTACACTCAGTTCAATGTGCCCATCGCAACTGACAATAGCCTTAATCTCATCTTACCCGTCTTGGCACAACCAATCGTCCAGGAGATTGTGTCGGAATCCCTGCTTGGGTATGCATTTGTATCACCAAATGAATTCGTCACACTGAGCTCAGGATTAGTGTTGACACCGTCGTCATAACAAATCCTCAGCAAACCTCTTTTGGTAGCCCACCTTTTTGCAACAGACGTGTTTAGCTTAATCAGTTCTCAGGAACTCAGCTCAATGGGAGCATCACCAACGCAGGACCCTGTGAGTTTGTTGCTCCTTCCATGGGAATGCCATTTTGATGTTCCCTCAGTTGACGCGACCATCTCCTTTGGCGATGGTTTGACTGTTGCATGGAATGGACAAGTCCTGGGAACAATGCACATGGATGATGTGGATATCGTGGGTGATATTGGAGCCGCTCTCAATGTCCAGACAACGTTTGAGGTGGCAGACGTCGACGTGCTCGCAAGCTTTACAAAGGTGCTGCTCAATGAGGAATCATTTCAATGGGTAATTTCCGGGGAGAACCTCACCGGTAAGTGTCTAGTTAGTTGCAGATGGGTACGTGCTCATCCCGCGAACAGTCAGTGCGCTTGGTATGTCATCGTTTCGAGATTGAACACGAAACGTTTTTCAATCTACGTGGCAGGCATCCAGGTTCCTGGGATTTCGCTTTCATCCAAGGTTATTACTCTCAAAGGGTTCAATGGATTGAAGAACGGTGTCACTATCGACTCATTTGACTTACCAGCCAATGACCCCTTGGGCGGCATCCATCTAACCCTCCAGTCTACAGTGACAAACGTGGGCAGATTCTTTCTGTTGGTGACCTTTTCGGTTTACTTCGACATATATAGCCTTCACAAGTCGGTATTGAGTTGAGTTCCATCACTTTCGATACTTATGCCAGCGGAACCGAGATCGCCATCGTATCGTCGTCATCGTCTTTTACGCTCGCTCCCCAGTCCGCCTCATCGCTGCCGCTTGCTGGTAGGCTCCTCCCACAAAACACACCTGAGGGCTTGGCTGTCGTTTCAACGATCTTCAATAACTTCATCCATGGAAAGGACAGCCAAGTTACAGTCCAAGGAGAAAGTGCCGGCCCAGCTGATGTATGTCTGGTAATGATATTGCTCTTCATCCTTTTGATATTCGCACAGGTCACATGGCTTAACGACGGAATACAAACCCTCCAAGTTGCGACTTCTTTACCCAACCAGGGTAAACTCAACATCATACAAGCGATCAACTTGGAGGAAATGGAGCTACTGTTCACGCAAGCCACTGCATATGATCCGACATCGAGTAGCAATGTTACTACCATTGCGTTCACCCTTCCGTTTGCTTTTCCTGTCGATATCACGAACTTGTCCCCTAACATCACAGTCGGATTCGATGGGCAAACATTCGCTGAGCTTATCATTCCCGATGCGCCGAGCTCTACCGATGTGCAGTCTCGTATCATCCACATGACATTCTCGGACGTGCCCTTTGACGTTTTCGCGGATCAACATTCTGTTTTCAACGACTTTGTTTCAGCAACTACCCTCGGAAACATGGAGACCCTCGCATTATCGGGAGCTGCTAATGCAGTTGCATCTACAGCCGTCGGGGACTTGTCGTTATTTGACATTGTGTTCTCCGTAGATACTTCCATTGCCGGTCTGCAGGGCCTCGCTGCTAAACCAGCTGTCGTGACTAATCTGGACGTTAATCATGGGTATTCAGATTACCTTTTAATCACAGTGGACACTACGTTATATAATCCCAGGTGAGCACTTTGTATGTTTCCGCCCTGCGACACTGACAAGTGCCGCCATTTAGCAATTTGACCATCGGTAATGCTTTGCACGAAATTTTATGCTAGTCCACTCACCCTGTTATTAGGTACGGGAGACGTCTCTTTTTCGTTGCAGTTTGAGTGAGCACATACAACTCCTTGTCCCAGAATTTTAACCAAGTTCGCGATCAGGGGTGAAATGATCGGATCGGCCGACTTGGTGAGAGCTTTAGGCATACGTTAACGTCGGTTGTTTAATCTCTCATTTAGACCAACATGGTCATACAGCCTGGTTCCATTAGTTACCCGACAGGTGCGCACACCTCACCGCGCAAAATTTTGGTACTCACATATGCTGCCATGTCAGACGTGATGTATTCACCGCAGGGCAGTTCACAGACCGCTGCGGGCCAGACGATGCTGGAGAATTATCTACAAGGAATCAACTCCAGCACGCTCATACTTGGAACGACCAGCTCTAGTCCCATCGGATCTTTGCAGCTGGCATTATCGCAGATCAAGCTCTCCCCTGTCACCATCCCTGCATTGCACCAGAACCTCGTCAATAGTGCCACTTTAGAATTCCCGACCGACATCACACAAACAGGGGTTGCATCCACGACGTTCACACTGGGGGATCCCTTTACGGCGAGCATCAGTTTACTCGAGGTCATGGTTACGGCGACATTCCGAAACTTGACTATTGGCACTGTCGATAATGTTGATCTGTCTTCGAATCCGATTCATGCTCCCGGTCACAGTAACATCACGTCGCCAGCTCTTCCGTTTACTTTCAACCTAGATCCGTTGACAATCATCTCGTTGATTACCACCACTGCACAAGAGCATGATGTGGATCTGGGACCTTTGACACAGTTATTCCAGCTGGTGATTGATAATCCCAACTTCCACCCGCCTGTGCGTACCACGAACAGTCTCGCGCAGAAGTCTTACTGGTCGTCCTCAGATCAACACTTCTGTCGATACCAGCGCCCCAGCATGTATTAGGTGAGTAGCATGACGGCTTGACTACAGTTTGCTCACTTTCCCTTACAGTGGGAATCAATTCAATTTCGACGATGCGATCCTCAATGCTCTGAAAGGCCTCCAAGTTGATCTAGCAATCAGCTCTTTGGTGAAATTAGATGATTGTAAGCTCTTCGTAAGCTGGGCTCCTCGGATTGTAACGTTTCGCTACAGATGCGACAAGCCTTTCCTTCTTACAGAAAGGTGTAACAGCCATCGTAACAACTCTTTATTTATGGGTGGATATATGCTGACGCCGGCCACTTTCAAGACAGACCGAACTGCTCTATATCTTGTCGGCGCTGTTGCTGCGCCGATTGCCCAAGATCTGGTGAACGGTGCTGTCCTTTCATTCTCTGAAGCGAACATCACGTATGTTTCCGTTCTTAAGCTGTTCATTTGAGTGCTTATCACCATTCAGGAACATTTCGAACGACGGCTTCGACTTAGACCTGCAGGGTTCTTTGACGAATATTGGGCCACTTGACGCATTCATCGAGTTTGTCGAACCAGTCATGTACGCGGATGGTATGTGTGGCATGGGTCTGACTAATGATCATGGTAGAGTCAATTGGCAAGGACACGATATCGCGACCATCTCTCTGCCTCCTGGTGAGCTTCGGCGCGTTTGTCTCTCGACTTTACTCAGGTGATCTTTTGTAGTTTGTGCTGCTGCCAACACAGGTGTCCCAAATTATGTTACAAAAGGAACACTAATCATCACCGACCAGACACAGCAAGTCACCTACTTCGTACGGAGCTCTCTCCATGCTCAACGTCCTCGAACAGATTCACCTCGTTTGCAACCTACTTGCTCCACAGCCCAAGTTTTGACTGGACCATTTCTACGCCAAAGCTTCGGGTGGTCGCACTTGGCACGATCTTTGATAATGTGTCTTTGACCAAGAACGTCACGTTGAAGGCCTTTAACAACATGCCTGGAGTGACTATTAGCAACTTCCAGCTCCCATCGGATGATCCGGCAGGAGGCATCACGATCACCACTGATTCACGTATCCCATCACCTGCCCGTACGTTGGATAGAGTGCTTGTTATATCCCACGTTTGACATCTTCTCCACAGAGGTCGGTATTGATATGGGTACCGTCACATTCCAGACGTACTTTGACAATATTTTGGTTGGACGTGAGCTTTCTATTGTTTGAGTTCTATACCCGTTCTTAGATGAGATGGTTCCTTAGCGTTAACTGCGGCAGACCTCGTGCTGCCGCCTGAAGGACAGGTGACGACACACCTCACGGGTCGTATAGTCCATCAAAGTGGCAGTGATTTAAATGTGATCGGCCGTCTGTTCTCAGAGTATCTAGCAGCAGGCAATATCACACTCAGTGTTACAGGAGAATCAGTCCAACCGACGGGAGCGAGTTCGCCCATCACCTGGTTGAGCGATGCATTCCGTACTCTCACTCTCGTGGTTACTCTTCCCGGGAAAGCCTTCAAAGTAAGTAGGTTGATGAAAAGGAGTACCTTGGTTGTTGACACCACGTAGATTATTCAATCCATTGCGCTGACGGACCTCAGTTTGATAATGGAAACCCAGCAAGAGGCGTTCGCTCCGTTGTCGAGTTCGAAATACACTGTCGCAGAGTACAAGAATCCGTTTGGATTCTCGTTGCAGGTCATACAGTCGGTGGTCAACATGACTCTGGGTGCAGGAGGGATCTCTGCTGCTTCTGTCAGTGCAACGGCATATTTGATCACGATGCAATATGGCTCATGGCCTGATTTCAGCTTAATCTCCCAACGGCGGACACTGTCGGTGGTGTCTCGACAGGGAATCTTGCGTCTCTTCCCATCAGCTTTCACAATATCCCGCTTGTGTCGCTCAATGACGCTGCATTCGAGGCCATGTTTGCAGAGGTTACCGATAAGAGCTCTGCAACCTTTGATCTCAGTGGGACCACTGATGTAGTAGTGAAAACGTCGATTGGCGATGTGCCTATCTCGGGCATCGCATTCGACGTGAGCTCCTCCTTGCAGGGTATCAACTCTTTTGGCGGCACAGCGACCATACACAATGTGAGCATCACGGGTAGCGGCGGAACTGGTGGTGATCAGTACATTATCTCACCGCTGACCACGGCGATGGATAATCCATCCAACGTCTCCCTCTCGACGGTGGATATCACTCTCCCTGTGTACTATGAAAACGTGATGATTGGGCGCGCTGCATTCAACGTAAGTCAATAGTGTACATCCTCTCTTGTTCTGAAAAGTCGATCATTAGACCTTCAATTTGGTTCCCGGAGAAAATACTATGGAAGGGGAATTTCACTATGAACCTGCTGATGCAAATGATACGATTGCTGAGTCATTCCTGACAAGTTTTGTACAATCCGACAATGTTCTTCCTTTGACGGTACGAGGAGACGGTGTAAGCTCTCCGTTTGCCTCGCTGGACCCTGCGCTTGAGGGAGTGACGCTTCAGACAAGCGTGACGGGTAAGTGTCTTTGACGGTGATCCCACGTGTCCACATACTTATGGCTTCAAGGGTTGAACGTGCCACCTATCATTACGCACCTGTATGTTACCATCTCGCTGACCACCCTGGTGACGAACGAGGTCCAACTGAGCTTTGACGTGAGGTTTCAATCATTTGCTGGCTGCGGACCGTTGATTGACGCGTACATTAGATTTACAACCCTCTGGGGGCTGATCTGGTTATTGAATTTGTCCAGGCGGACGGTCTTGTGAACGGAGAGATCTATGCCCACTTTGACCAGGCGTTTAGCAACTTTATCATTCCTCCTGGTCAGACAGTGAATAGCGGGACGTTTTCGCATGTGCTTCTCACCAAGGGTGCACTAGCGTCTCTCGGAATTATTCCATTGGGATACTTGGATGTTCAGTCTGTCGCGACCACACGGTACGGCCGAACGAGTTGATTATCACGACCCGAGTTGACGATCGTTTGACAGAATTGCTACGAACGGGTATCAGGTTCCATGGTTGCATGTCAATCAGATGCATGTTACGACGGACTATGGACTCGGCGTTGTCTCCTCGGACGATTCCTCCGCTGATCAGGGATCGACTACGTCGTCGTCTTCTGCAACAAGTGCTGCCACACTTTCCTCGTCTGCGCCGACCAGCTCTTTGCTTCCTACTCTTGTTGGAAACGTGACCCATGCGTAAATGATGTCCTTTCTCTTTTTTGATACTACGTTTCTGTTTATGTTTCAATGTTACCACCCGGGTTCCGAACTTCCGGGACACCGAATTTCCGGCCTATCCGAAGTGCGGCGTGATGAGGGGATAGGACACCACAGATAGCATTATAATAGTATCTACCCTCGGCACTCCGATGCACCTTTGCGGGCAACCTCGGACGTGTACACTTTCTGTCCGTGTCCTCCCACTTGTTGTGATCACGCGACCACAAGTCACGTGCGTGGCTTCGAAGACTTGTGATTCCATCGGAAAGAACCGGAAGGGACTCGCTTCGTTACCTCGAAATACAGCTGGAATTTGGCGCGGAAAGACTCGCGTATCGGGTGATTATGGAATGTTGCGGTGGCTGACTGGTATAAAACGCCACCCACAGCGCCTCCTCCGACACCGAGTGAGTCCCCCGAACGGCACGGATCACCTCTTCACCATGCACCACACACCCTACGTGACCCCCCACATCCTCCACCGTCACTACGCCCAGTCGTACGACAATGAGCTCTCCAGCAAGCGTGAGCATACACTGACCCCCTGTTGCACCGCTCACGACCCCCTAGTCATCGGTCGCGACCTCGAGTACTTCTCGCAGGCCGGCTTTGACATGGATCGCATCCAACTGAAACGAAATGCGCCTGTTGCGCAGCTCTATGAAGACGCCATTCGCAACGAAGGCGCCATCATATCCTCCTCTGGCGCCTTGATCAACTTCTCTGGAAAGAAGACAGGCCGGAGCCCAAAGGACAAGCGCATCGTCTACGAGGACACCTCCAAGGATGATATCTGGTGGGGCTCCGTCAACATCAAGATGGACGAGCGTGCGTTGCCCCTCTCATATGCCAGCCTTCTCTGACGACCCCCTAGACACATTTGAGATCAACCGCGAGCGTGCGATTGACTATCTCAACACGCGCGACAATGTCTACGTCTTTGACGGCTATGCGGGGGCAAGTCGTATCCGTCCCGCTCGCCGCTCGCCGCTCATCATCTTTCCAGTGGGATCCCAAGTACCGGATCAAGGTCCGGGTCATTTGCGCTCGTGCCTACCATGCGCTGTTCATGGTCCGTCCCTGCCGTCATCTTACTTCCGTTGCCGACGGCTAATAGCAGTGCAGAACAATATGTTGATCCGTCCAACTGAACAAGAACTCGCAAACTTTGGCGAGCCAGACTTCATCATCTACAATGCCGGTCAGTTCCCTGCCAACCGCTTCACAAAGGGCATGTCGTCCACTACATCGGTCGAGATCAACTTCAAGCGCATGGAGATGGTCATCCTCGGCACAGAATATGCAGGCGAAATGAAGAAGGGTGTCTTTTCTGTGATGCACTATCTCCAGCCCGTCAAGTTTGGTCAGCTCTCCCTCCACTCGTCCGCAAATGTCGGCATGGACAAGGGCGATGTCACGCTCTTCTTTGGTCTCAGCGGTACCGGAAAGACGACCCTTTCGGCCGATCCTAACCGGTTGCTCATCGGCGACGATGAACACGTTTGGTCCGACACCGGTGTCTTCAACATCGAGGGCGGTTGCTATGCCAAATGCATCAACCTTTCTCAAGAAAAGGAACCCGAGATCTACAACGCTATCCGTTTTGGGTCGATCCTCGAAAACGTCGTTTATAACCCCGTATCTCGCCTCCCAGATTATGATGACGTCAGCATCACGGAGAACACCCGTTGCGCTTATCCGATTGAGTACATTCCAAACGCAAAGGTCCCATGCTCAGTCGAAAGGCAACCCAGCAACATTATCATGTTGACCTGCGATGCTTTCGGTGTCCTTCCCCCCGTGAGTAAGCTGTCTCCAGCACAGGCCAGCTACCACTTCCTCGCTGGGTACACTTCGTAAGTCTCTCTCTACCTGTAGGTTACATTGGCCTTGACTCTGCAACCAGAAAGACGCCAGGTACCGAAGATGGTGTGCTTGAACCGATCCCGACGTTCTCCACTTGCTACAGTGCACCGTTTATTGTTCTCCACGTGTGTCACCCGTGCCTAGTCCCTGGATTGGTTCTGACCCGACGATTAGCCGAGCCGCTACGCTGAAATGTTGGCGAGCCGCATGTCGAAGCACAACGTGTCTTGCTGGCTGATCAACACTGGATGGACCGGCGGCAAGTTTGGCAGCGGCAAGCGTTGCCCCTTGAAGGTTACCCGCCGCATCGTTGACGCGGTCCACTCGGGTGAACTCCTCACTGCCGAATACGAGACTTTCGACGTGTTTGGACTCCAGGTTCCCACCAGTGTCGAAGGTGTTCCTCGCGAACTTCTCAACCCTCGCTTGGCGTGGAACGACAAGGAGGCGTTTGGGAGAGAAGTCCGTAAACTCGCAAGCATGTTCCAGAGGGCATTCAAGCTGTACGAAGATGACGTCCAGGAGAGCGTCCGACTTGCTGGACCAAAGTTGGATTAGATCAGTCGGGTTTTATATATACGGATCATGGCCATCAGGATCTTCACACTCAAAACTCGGAGATTGGTTTGTTTACTTTGTTATAATCCATAGATATCTGTGAGCGGACTGATCTGGAATACGAGTATTTATTCGTAGGTGCAGGTTACTTCTCTACGTACTCTTGTAAGGGGAAATAACGTATTCATCTACCATCTTGTATCCTCAGCATATCACACAACGACTAGTGTCTGGAAGATACGACTGGTCGGACAATACGGACCCAGCCCGTCTCCGATACTTTGCTGAAACCAAGAAACGGATTTCTTGCTGCGAATCCCATCTGCGGTGATGGGACGGCAGGCAAGTAAGGCATGCATGACCATCAAACAACAGCCCCAGTTTCGCCAGTCGCTGCTCGTTGTATTGCCACCACGCATCCATTGTTGGCTGCATTCTCTCCAGATTGGTTATCGCAACCACCACCGGGACTGCGATTCGACGAGTGGTTTGGCAGAAGAGTTTGTAAGCTTTCGACATGCCCTCGTGAGCCCTGCTGCCTCGGACGCAAAACACAAGCAGGTCAAGCTCTCCGTGATGAAATCTCTCTCGGAGAAACCTCTTGATGGCCGCTGTCGATGTCGATCGCCTGAATATCCCAAACGCAGATGCTTCATTCAGTCCAGGTGTATCCCACAGCCTGAACGTTGTCCCTTCGATCGACACGTCACAAGGGAAAAAGTCGCGCGTGCACGGTGTCGCATCTGGAGATATCGAACTGCATTCGCGATCTGCAAAGAGGTTGATGACAGAGCTTTTGCCTGCGCCAGTCTCTCCGATGAAGACGATGTGACGTATCTGTGAATCAAGTGAGCAGCATTCCACGCGAGAACGAGTCGAGTACCTCCTCCGAGCCCATGGCGATGCTTGTATCTCGACTGAAGGAGTCTCTGTCTGGAGTGGACCGAGCAAGTATGTTTTTAATCAAAGTGCGGTTCTTTGACCAGGGCTGCGGGCACCACGCGTTTTCCCTGCTGTCCCTAGCATTTGTCACTCATTATCCACACCGCGACTACTCGGATCGCAAGAATAATTTATTAGACGGAATCGAGGCCGCTGTTTGGATAAGCTGAGACCTATGGTACCGATTTCATCATAGATATCCAAACAACACAGGTCCACGAACCCTTGCCCTGGTCCCAGGTGCTGCAGCATCCAATGCCCAGCCGTTGGCGTATACGGTCAGTCGCATAAATTAAAAGAGAGTCCGAGTCACCCGGCTTTGACAGAGAGCAGAATCGATACAAGGTACGACCAGATAGTCCAAGTCCATCCTTTCAGATCGTCCTGTGGATACCGTGGGTTATTCTCGCTCCGTTTGCGAGGAATACAATTCCGAAATATCAAGTCCCGTACGAGACCCTGTGAATGAGCTCGACGTGTGCGAGCGAGCACGAGGTCGCGGGGATCATCGTCGATAGAGGTGATACACGCGTGATCAACAAACTCCATGCCATGCAGCGAGAGCGCGGCATTGTTTCTGTGCCACCAATTCTCCATGTCCTCACGCGCGTTCTCCAGTCCGGTTACGACGATGACCATAGGAACGGGGATTTCGCTGGTCACGGAGCGGACTGACTGGTAATGGCGAACCAGCGCCCGTGTGGCTCTAGAAGCGCGAACACAGTAGAGTAAGAGAGAGGGCTCGTTCTTTTTGAGGAGTCTCCGAATAAACGCTTTCAAGTTTCTTTCTGCAACGGCAGCTCGGACAAGTCCAAGTGTGCCCCCATCAAGACCGGGCGTGTCCCACAACTTGTATTTTTTCTCGTGGATCATCACGTCGTAGGAGAGCGTCCGGGTGGTGCAAGCGTCGGCATCTGGAGAGGTCTTTGCAACCTGTGAGCCGACGAGGAGGTTGATGATGGAACTCTTTCCGACACCGCTCTCGCCAAAGACGATCACGTTTTGTGCGGGACTGGACGCCTCCTAGAGAGGTATGCATGAGATGTATGGCTCAATGAGTACTACGCACCATGGGTGACGGTGAGGACAGAGTTCCTAGCCCAAGGGCGTTTCGCCAGCGAGGACGTCAATGTGAAGTTGCCTGGACATTGAAGTTACCAACCCTTGCATCACTCACTAGCACGTTGGTCAGGAGCGTGGATCAGAGCCAACCACTGGAGCGTCGCTTTTGCCAACGATATTGGTGTTGGACGAGCAGCGGCTTTTTACTTTGGCAATATGTTTCGGCCAATGTAGTACTACCAGCCTTGCATACCCCACGAGGTCACTGGCTAAGCGACACGTTGCAAAGGTTGTAGAATTTACCCAACCCTTCCTTGCGCTGATTTAAAGAAAGAAACAGGTCTCAGGATATGTTTTACCGAGGGAGGATGAGAACTTTTTGACCCTGCAGATATGATGGATTTCTGGTCCGTGGCCCACTCGATGCAAGTCCACCGATGAGCTGTCTGCTGCCGCATGGTTCGCCATGAGGCAAGCTGAATGCCTTGCGAACCCTTTGATCCAGCCTCTCGCATTCAACCCCCACCACTAGCTCTCCAGAAACCGGGGTTCACTCAGCCTGTCCTTGACCATGTCAGATTCGACTTCCATTCGTACCCCATTCTCCAAGGTATACACCCTTTTTTTTTCTGTGAAGGCGCTGGCGCTCATAATGTGTGTTCGTTCTAGACAAAGCTATGGCTAGCCCGCCAAACGACATCCATGACGACTGACGGATTACAGTCGCATGGAAAGTTTGCCGACTCCACCCTGAGACTCTCCAGTCGCAAACGACAGTCTCTCCAGACGTTGCCCACGACAACTGACGGGTCGCAATCTGCTGAGAAGCAAATCGATTCTCACAAGCCGCTTTCTCGTTCTCCCACAGAGCTGAACGCAGTGGGATCCGAGTCTAAAGGTGATCATACGCCTGGTAATGGTAACGCTCAAACGTACGACCTTTTACGAATAAAGCTCATGCGTGCTTTTAACTAGGGCAAATACCACCGCCACCAGCAAAATCTTCCACCATCAACGTCGTACTTTTTGGTGAAACCGGTGTCGGAAAAAGTTCCGTCATCAACCTCATCGCTCGGAGAGATATTGCAAAGGTCTCATCGGACGTCAATGGCTGCACAATGCAATACCAGCGCTATGATATCCCCTTTGACGGCATGAATTTTTCCATCTTTGACACCATCGGTCTCGAGGAACCCCAGATGGGTGTCAATGGCTACCTAAAGGCCATCGAGAAAGCGTACGAGCTCATCAGCAAGCTTAGTGCTGCTGGTGGCATTCATCTCTTACTATTCTGCATGCGTGGGGGCAGGATAACGGCGACTACGCAGAGCAACTACCGATTGTTTTGCGAGTGTCTCTGCAACACAAAGGTGCCCATCGCGCTCGTTTTCACCGGTCTTGAGAGAGAAGAGGAGATGGAGAATTGGTGGAAGAGGAACAAGACGCACATCGAACACTACGGCATCAAAAGCGATGGCCATGCTTGCATCACTGCAGTCCAAGATGATACCCCGGGTGGAGAAGATCTCAAATTCATCGAGTCACAAAAGACGATACGCGACTTACTGAAGAACAGCGCTTGCAAAGGCGAGGCCTTTTCGCTGGAATCGCAACGTTGGTTCGCAAGGCTCGGGAGGCAGATGAAGAGTTTCGTCTCGGGGAAGAGGAGCCCAAAGAAGAGAGATATCATGAAGGTGTTGACGAATCGTTGCAAACTGGACCCAGAGACCGCAAAGAAGATTGCGGATATGATGGAGAAGGGTGAAGAAGGCGAAGGCGAGAAAGAGAAAGGTCTGCCGAGGAACTCGGCAAACGACAACGCCCCACCGGGTGTGGACGGCTTTGAGGTTGTGCCTGATGCTGCCGGGAACGTCGCTCTATCAAAGGAGCCCAACCATGTCGAGGCCGCGCCTAGTGTTGGGAACGAGCAAGGTAACCCTGGAGGTGATAGCTCCGGAGTGGCGGAACAGGGACGCAACACGCAAGAGGCCATATCTAGTACTAGGACCATTGGAGGGGAAGATATCACAAGCGTAGCTGGAGATACCCCATGCCAGCAACCCAACAGTGTCGAGGCTGCGCCTCGTGTTAGGAAGGAGGGGAACGGTACTGGGAAACCAGGAGAGAAAGGGAACATTGGACCGCAAGTTGCAGTGAAGCCGCCGAAATCTGAGAAGCGCACTACCTACACGGCGCAAGGGGGTGCTACGCCTGTGGTCCCCTCCGTACCGGGTAGGCGGTCTTAACGACTGTATATTGTACTGTATGTAGCTTGACGTTTTCTTCCGACCCACTGATCTATCGCGTATCCGATGGGCCGTATGGGCCGTAGTACGCGATTATCGCTCCCACTGGTGTTGTGATCACCGTGAAGGTCAACTAGTGACTCTTTCTGCCGTGTCAAATACAACTGATAGCGAAACTCTGAGTTGGTCGTTCCATTCTATGGGCCGGGTGGCGACCTGAACGCTTTCCAAGAGTTATAGTTTCCATTCGTTTGCGCCTTATAACTGCGGTGTGTGGCCGTAATATTTTTTTCGTCGAAAGTTGATGATCCAGCAAGGCGAGCGAACAAAAACCATGTCAAAACCATGCATCTGTCTATAAAAGTTCGAGTTTCAACCAAGTAGTCCCTAATAACCCAGAAAGTACTGTCCATCACAAGCCCAAGTGCTAGATGCGTCCCGTAATTAAAAATTTGCTATGCTTACGGAGCCTTTGGAACTTTGTCAACTTTTCCTCGAATTTAATCAGACACTTCTCCTCGATGAGCGCACTCAAGGTTTCTTTGGCTCTTTCTATCATCTCCCTTGGACGATCTGGACTAGGATAGTAGGTCGGGTTGGCGATTATCTGCCCCCCATAAGAGGTCGACAAGAATCTCCACGTCTTGGCCGCACTTTCAGAGCTATCGAGCCCCCTGAAAACGATTAACAATGGACATGTTTCTCCGCCGAACGATCTGTGGAACTGTTCAAGAGCGGTCCACGTTCGGTCCGGTTCAGAATCTGCATCGGTGTAATATATGAGAAGGTCGGGCCGCTGCATCGTGTCTGCGTAGAGTTTTTGATCTCCAAGTAGTACCTGTCGGGCACTAACAGAAAGACATCGATATTGTCGACCGTTGGTGCAGGACGTGTGAGGTTCCACCGCCGTTGGGGGTTGACGAGCCTCGTTGACCTGTTCTGTGGCGTCACAAGTCATGATAAGAGGCGTCACCCTTTTTTCTGCTGCTTGGAGCAAAGCCAGCGCATCCGGCAAGGAGGCGGAAATCAACGAGTCTTCATCCGCTCTCCAGGTTACAACGTTGAACCTTGCTTGCACAAGATCGCGAAGCACCTCTCGCGATTGTTTCAACCGACCTTGGATGGCGGGGTGATCGCTGTGCATGGTGGTAACACATGCGTGGGCATCGAACCGCAGGCCGTGTTTGATCAAATCCTTTTCGTGTTTGGT
Organism: Xerocomus spinulosus; assembly: GCA_038094075.1. Classification (NCBI taxonomy): domain Eukaryota; kingdom Fungi; phylum Basidiomycota; class Agaricomycetes; order Boletales; family Boletaceae; genus Xerocomus; species Xerocomus spinulosus. The sequence continues at coordinate 46,211 of JBBPTN010000018.1, read as the reverse complement.
CCACCACATCTCCATGTCCCCCTCATAATTTTCTAGCCCCGTAACAACCAGAGCCACCGGAACTTTCTTGCGACATATCGCAGCGTAGAATATATTATAGTTCCGGAGCAATGCTTGCCTAACCCTGGTACCGCGGACGCAGTACAGAAGCAGATCGATGCCATTCCGGCGAGTTATCTGGCGGAGAAAGGCTTTGAGACTGCTCTCGGCTTGCCTGGCTGGTACGGTGCCTTCCGTGCCTTCGTCCAGCCCAACAGTGTCCCAGAGATTCACGTTGAGACCTTGAAGATGAACCTGGTGACACTGGTAGCGAAACGTGCATCCAACCGCATTGTTTGAGGTCCGGGTGATGTCCTGACCTGCAATCATATTGATGACCGACGACTTTCCAACACCACTTTCACCAAACACGACGACGTTTCGAGATCGACATAATTCGCCCTAGTCGCGTCAACGAGTCAACCAAGCGAATTTGGTACACGAATATGAAGTACTCGCATCAGAAGCCTGCCGCATGAGCGCCGAGAACTGGGGAAAGGCCGACTCGGAGGAGCTCTGCGCACACGAATCTGGGGGCCCAGGAATACAGGCAGGGGCCGTTGGGATGATCAGTTTGCTAGGGCGCGGTCGAATGTCCTGTACTACAACATCAGTAACTGGCGATTTATACAGTGCCTACGACTACAACCTGTGGTTCTTGTGGTCGGATGAAGCCCTTGGACGTTGGTGAACCTAGTGAAACGTTGAGAATGGCGAGGGTGACTCACTTGGATGGCCTGGTCATTAGCTGGCACGTCGCCGAGCCCGTCCATGTCCGTGGTCGTCTAGTGGCAGCAACAATGCTGCAGGTCCGACAGGAAGAGGGTACCCATAACTCCTAGCGCCAACGAGGAAGAAGGCAGACACAGCCTGGCTTCATCACACCACATCAACCCTGCCCAGGCCACAAGCAGGCCTCATGTCCGAAATGCATACCAGGCGACGCTATTATGTCTTTCAGAAATGAATACTCACTCCAGCGGGTTCCTTAATCCAGAGTGTTCGATACAGTAGTATGTGCCAACCCTCCTCGCAAACAGAACCCAGGTATACACAAATTGGATCATTAGCTAGGATGTTCAAACTAACGAATTATGCAGTTTCCATGCTCTCGCGCGACGCTGCTCAGAATATCGTTATATTTGGAGAAACGGGTTCAGGCAAAAGCTCGCTCGTCAATCTCATCATCGGTCAGAACGTCGCTGCGACTTCTCATGATACCGATGGGTGCACCTTGGACTCTACCCTCTACGAAGCCAACGCTGGGGGCTATCACCTTCGCATCTATGACACCGTGGGCTTAAACGAACCTCAGCTGGGGGCCGAGTACTATCTCGCCGCAATTGAGAAAGCTCACCGACTGATAACTGCCTTGAATAATGCAGGCGGTATCCACCTGCTTGTCTTTTGCGTCCGGGGTGGCAGAATCACCGCTACAACCCAACACAACTACAGACTATTCTTTGAATTCCTCTGCTGTCGTCTGGTCCCGGTAGCACTCGTCATCACGAACCTGGAGTCCGAGACACCGATGGAGCACTGGTGGGAGCGGAACTCGGACGAATTCACCAGATTCGGCATCGATGTCATTGCACATGCCTGTGTCACCTGCACCCCGGGATACGGCAACATGTATGCAGACAAGTACGAAGAATCCAAGACGATTATTTCGGATCTCCTTGTCAAATGTGCTACCGAAAGTGCGCACGCTGTCGAAACTCGGACTTGGATCACCAACTTCTCAATCTATCTCAGACAATTGGTCTATGCCCGCCACGTTCATAGTAGAAAACAAATGGTACGCATGCTGATATCACGTTGCGGGATGAATAAGGAAGATGCGGAAATCACGGTTCGCAAGATAGAGCAGGGTGGTTGGGAGGGTAGTCATCGCAAGATTCTAGGATGTGTAGTTCAGTAACCGCATGTAAGTTATGGCGTACGACCTTGTTTCCTGTATTTACCTTGCACTCTTTTCTGCAGTGTGGTCAGCCATCAGCGGGTCTTGCCCATCACCCAGTCGGACATGAATGAAATTTCACATTGCAAATCGACACACATTGACCTGCTGGCATCAACGAGGCGTTGTGGGAGAATGGCTGATTTCCCCGTAATCCGCACAGAGACGATGTGGCAGGATCGATCAATCTGAGGAGCTCCGTAGGTTTTACTTACTCGCCCTATCGTCATGACCAGGCGAGGCATATTATCCGAATTGAATACCCAGGACCGAATTCCCTGCCTCCTGTTCTCCCCTTCTGCTGGTACCTTCTCTGTTGCCTGCCAGGACATCTCCGATTTCGTTCTCGCATTTCGACTCGCTAGAATCAACCATGACAAAGCATAGCAACACTCTGCCTGCGAGCGTGCCTCCTGGAGACGTAGAAGACTTGTTCTTGAAGGGGAGTCAGGTCAGATACGGTCACCAATGTATGGGACTACCGACACTGAATGTATTCTTCCATCGCTTCCTAGATCCTACCCACATTGCCCAGCAGCGAACCTGAGCCGATACAGCATCGGTCTAATATTGTGCTTTTTGGGGAGATGGGAGCTGGGAAAAGCTCGCTAGTGAATCTCATCATGGGGCTAGATCATGATGTAGCGAGGACTTCGTCTGGCGCCTCGAGCTGCACGTTGGATGCTAGACCGTACGACGTTACAATTCAAGGCCGGGATTTTCGCATATTCGACACCGTCGGCTTGAACGAACCTCACTCGCTTAGAGATCCCGATTGCTTGATCGGCGCTATCAACAAGGCCTACCGTCTTATCAAGTTCTTGTCTGACACTGGGGGCATAAACTTGCTCGTGTTTTGTGTACGGAGGGGTAGGATCACCGTCAACATGCAACAAAATTACAAGCTTTTCCACGAATTTCTCTGCCACAAGAAGGTCCCCATCGCCCTCGTCGTTACCTACCTCGAGCACGAAGAAAACATGGAGGATTGGTGGTTACAAAACAACCATCACTTCAAGGAATGTGGCGTCCACGTCGTCGGTCACGCTTGCATTACCGCAAGACGAGAGTTCAGTGACCGATATTGTGCATCGAGGCAGGTGGTTCACGATCTTCTTATCACCCATGGTTGCGGGGGAGGCTTTACTCAAGAGAGGGTTAGCTGGGTAACGGAGCTGTTCCAAAAGTTGCTGGATTTCGTGGGCTTCCGTCCTCGCTTGGACTCGTTCAAAGTCAGGGCGCAAAAACTTCGCGAATATGGACTTAGAGAGAACGAGATAAACGTGCTCCTGACGAAAATCAGCGCAGTCGACGAAGACATGGCCCTCGTTAAACCACCACGGCCGCATGTCTTCAATTCACTGCTGCGTGGTCGTAGAAGCACATATATTTGACGTCTATCAATTAATAGCATGTACAACCATCAATCCATCCCTGTGAATCTAACAGATTACATGAAGCGAGCATACGAGCGAGTTACCATGAAGCTTAAGAATCAGTGTGGTGAACCAGCCTTGTCGCCAACGTCGTCCAGGTTGGTGGTCGAGATCTTTTCAAACAGAAAGGAGATTGTTCCCCCTGGAACATCCCCTACGGACAGTATGGATTGTTTCTCATCCATTGCTGCAACGTTCTCGAGATCGACGGAGGCCAACAAAGATTCCAATCGAGATTGCGGCTTGACTGGCTCGACCTGGCTTATGTCTCCATCATCCGTGAAGTAGAGGAGTCGTTGCAAGATTTCATCCCGAACGTCGTACTGAGCATGGTGTCGCAGACAATTGATGTGAGTCCACTCCCCAAGTGCAGCGAGCTCAACCTCCTTCTTTCGAAGCTCCTAATTATCAGTGAGTATAAATCTTTATTATATTCACTTTAAGGGAGCCAATCACCGCCTTTTCAGCCTTGTCAAGTCTGGCGGGGTTAAGTTGAGACGCATTGATAAATCCTTGTTCGGAGCAATTGTCAACCACTTCAACAACTGCTCCTTCAAAGTTGGGGTTCGCATCTACGCTTGGAGCGGCTGGTAGTCCACATCCACCACATTCACAACCTAGGAGGTCGTGGGTATTGCAAGGTGTGTCGGATTGAATGCGAAAGATGTCACGAAGCTGAAATTCGATTGAATTGACCATCCCTTAATTTTTCAAGAAAAGAACCCACATCTCTCCGGGTGAACGAATCCGCTTTGGATCCAGCAGTTTCCTACAGGAGATTTAGTGTGCCCAGTGCAGTAGTAGCTGACTTACGCTTCCCATGAGGGCTAGTTGGGGAAAATCAGTGGGCGTATCCAAATAGATGATGTCACTAACAATTGCTCAAGCCAATCTTTGTAACCTGCCGCTGGAAGATCTTCTCTAAACAAAAGTCCGTAAAGGCTCCGGCTGGGGGAACATTCAATGCACTTGCCATCAATAGTCCCAGCGGTCAAAAACCGGTATATGAACACAGATCGTTTTTGACCGTCACTGTATCATGGCCTTAGCATAAAACCGGAGGACACAACTCTAATCGACAGACCGATGTATTCGTGCCATTGATTGTAGGTCATGGCTAGAAGCAAATATGCAAGTCGATTGAAAGTTAGGATGAGTTGACACACCTTGGATTCCAGTCGGAGTCAATGAGACACAGGCGTGATGCACCGATAAGATTGAGTCCGACGCCACCAGCCTTGGAACTCAGCAGGAACAAAACTATGGATCCTGTTAGAAAACGTCCCTCGTCCAAAAAGTAAACAGACAGTGGCTTTGTTGAGACGACTTGTTGAATGTATTCACATATTCTTGTCTTTTTGCAGCTGGCGTTTGCCTAGAATCAGGTGTTGTAAGGTCTTCAGCGCCGGAACATAGTTTGTATACAGACCCATCTAAACGCAAATAGGTGTAACATCGTTTCTTGCAGAAAGCTTCCAGAATGTTGAGGGTAGACGTATAGTGAGAAACCAAGATGCATTTCTCTTCCGTATGCTACTCGCTGTTTAGCTATGGGACGAATGTACGCGTATCCGACACACCTGACGAAGCACTTTAAGGAGATTTTCTAGCGCAGTCAGTTTACCTGCAACATGTGTTATCTCCCTGTGTAGTGTAGGTTTGAGTCTACTCACCACTGAGAGAAAAGTCATCGATCTGGGCACGATCTGGAAGAAGGTCGACCGCTTCCATGATTCCTGGACGTATTTTGTGTTCCTCTTTAGATGTTCTGGCTTTATCAAGCTGGGCTTTTAGTAGGACTGGGCTGTTGCTAATTTTAGTCAACATCCCAATAAGAGCAAGTGATTCTGCAGTCGACCCCTCGATTAAGGTGTCCAACTTCTCCGGCTTAAGAATTGTAGCGAACATAGAGAGCTGTAACTTCGATGGAGTAACGAACACGACGTATTCATCTACGATGCTGTTCAATACAATGTAATTCGAGAGTGGGAGAACCAACGTTTGGGTGGCAAATAGTTTTTCAGGATTGTCGCTTCACGTCGCAGCACGAAACTCTTCGCGATGGTAGATAACTGACCGTGAAACATTAGAAAATAGATGGGTAAATCGTTGTGAATATACCTGAGCCGACCGTGCTTCTCCAATTTCAAGCTCCTTCAGAGTACGATCAGGTGTCCTACTCTTCAAGATAGGACCTTCGTACACCCGTCGAAATGTATTGTAGTCATCTGAGCCAAAGTCAACCAACGACTCGCGTGTGTAAAGTACGATAGTTACCAAGTAATCCAGGGTTACAAAAGTCGGCCTGGAATCCCATGGCATCGTGGGCGTATATGGTGGAATTAAAGGAAGAACCTACCATTGCGTGAAACTCACTTAGATCATTTTGAATGGGTGTTCCTGAAAGAATTATTCTCCTGGGCGTACGGAGTGCTTTGAACATCATAGATGTTTTGTTATTTGCGGACTTTAGCCTGTGCCCTGTTAAATTCCGGCATAAAAAAAGAGATTATGTTAGTGGTAATTTCAGACCTTCATCACACACTATAAGGCCAATTGGAGGGCTGTCCCTCAGAATGTCAGGTGCATGTTTGCAAAAAGCCATACTTCCCTCACCTGCAATATGCGAGGTCCTTGCTGCTGAAGTGTTTGACAAATGATTGCGTTGCACAATTACAGCCACTCACATGACACTCCTCAGCTTCTCGTAACCGATTACAAGGACCTGGTGAACTCGTCTATAAAATCAGAGTAAGGAACCCGAGGCATCCTTACGGGCGTTCCTTTGCTTACGAGGTCATAAATGGCTTTATTTGTGATTTATCTTTGTCCCCGGCCAAAACGCCAATACGGTCACGGCCTAGCCTATGTAGTCCGCAGAGATAATCATCAAGGGATGGATCGCCCATGGGACTCACATACTCACCACTTGCGGAACTCGGCACGCCAATTCTGAAATGCATTTAGGAAGTATCGTTGGTATTCATGTTCAGGCTCACATTAATGAGTGACACTGGGCATACGATCAATGCCTTCCCAATTACACCCGTTCTCCCGCCATATGGGTTTTGCTCTGTGCTATCATCAGATTGATAGGAATAGCGCTTGTACTACCTTACTGAGAAGGGTCCAGAGTAATGCAATGGTCTGCCGACAATCAGACATGAGGAACAAAAGCAACACGGAGCGCACTTGTAACGTTTTCCCAAGACCCCTGAATATCATAAGAGTCAATCTTCCTTAAGGTCAATAACGGAATACACTCACATATCGTCTGCAAGGATACACCCCTGTCCTTCGTGCTTGCGCAAACCCATGACGCACTCGTACAAGAAGCGTACACCTAAACATCAGTATTACTATCACCCCTGTAATGCGAAGAAAGCAACCTTCGATCTGGTGAGGTCGTAAATGCTTTGCAACAATGGGGTCAAGGACGACCGGAATGATAGGCAAGCCTCTAAGATAAATGAATCAGAACTGACAAAACCATTTGGTTGATTGTAGTACTTTTTATTCGATTTTTCTGCTTGCTCATTAGTTGGCGCCTTCATAACGACTGCACCGTCAGCATCGGGGTCGTGCCTGAAATTAAGGTCAAAAGTGTTTCTCGACCGGTGCAGGACGCTAACAAAGGGCCCATTGGGTGTTTCTTAGGGATTTCACCATAAAAAGCAGTGGGTGGTACAAAGTATTTAGAGACCGTCGCCTGAGGAATATTTTCTTTTGATAGATGATTCTGCTGTAGAATAATTGTAGACGTCAGTGATGACCTGTCCCGGCTAAAGCCCTCAGGATCACTCGTCTCCTCCTCGACACCAGTAACCGATGGCATCTGTGAGGATGAAATAGGCGCATCTAGCGAGATTTCCTTATTTCCAGCATAAAAGCGATATCCATTCTGGAGCTGGAGTCCATCCCAGTCTTTACGTCCAATTCTATGATCAAAGGCACGTACTCAGCACAAGAAATGACGAGAAGTAAGATTCGAACATTTTGCCCTTTTCAGAAATCACAGTTAATTGAGTCCCAATCTGCTGGACGAATGCATCGCCATCCCACGTTTTGTGTTTCTTGGTTTGAGGCCGACGCCTAGACTACTGTTATCTATTTGATCATCCAAATGCATTATATGCGCACCAATTTGCCGTCCAGTATGACTTTGATCCATGGGGCTCTAGTGCGATTGTACTGGTTTTCTCAGAGATTAGATTGACAGGCTGTAGTTCAACGACCTTTCTTGCGGGTGTTTTGTACGGAGTGACAAGATTCGAAGGTTTCAGTGGGGTGAATTGTCTGTGGGTAGCCAATGTAGAAATGGCAGGAGTGGTTGGGGTCACCTTGGAACCACGGCCGAAGCACTTTCCGGACAAATAATCCGCCCTGGAAATAGGGTGATCAATTCCAACTTCCCTCCCACTGAACTCATACTCTCCACCCTCCTTCACTTCAAGGGCATTCAGAGAGCCGGCGCCAATGCTGCGGGGAGATGAATTCAACCTGGTGTCGAAACAAGAGAAAAATGCCGCATACAATTTCCCTTCTAGATCGTACATAGTCCCTTTAGTACCGTTCAGTACAAGAACTGCGTCGCCATCCCAAGTTTTGTGCTTCTTGTACTGGGGCGTCCGCCTAATGACCACAAAGGCAGATGCAGATAGATCACCATGGCGTTTGAAACAAACACACCATTGTATCATCCAATATCCCTCTCTAGAGTTTCCACCAACTGCGCTGCGCCCGCTGCCAGGGCCTTCAAGCGCAAGTCTCTTCCGACTCGTGTGGTCCGCGGGTTGCTTTCTCTTCTCCCCAACGATAGGAGACTCAAATGAAGGCATTTTGGTCACGGTACGTCTTCTACTTGTGTCTGAGACGCCCCCTGGATCGTTGAGCGAAAAGTGTTGGAATAGGGACGCGTCGAATTTAGTGGACGCGTCTGTGGCCATCCTCGGACATTGCCGGATTATGCGATCCAAGAATCCGTTTATAGTGCCGACAATGATATTTAGTACAGGGATTCACTCCGAATCCTAGTACAGACTCGGGAGGCTGACATCCTTTCGAGATTCGGACTACAGCGTTGGACGTCTAACCAAGACAGTGGTATACCATCCCTAGTTTTAGTTTGGCAAGATGTGTAGTATCAGTAAAGGCGTGAGAACTGACACGTCCAACCACTCTATCCGCCATGCCATGGAACGATGCACTCCGAGCAAGAGAGAATAGGTTCTTTACTTCTCTGAACTCGCACAAGCTACTTCTCTATGCCACAATATCATCCATTGCTGTCTCTGCTACGATTGCCAGTGCCATCAGGAGGCATAGCAACTTTTACTCACTCGCTATTCACCTCTCCAGAAGCAATCGGAGTGTCTTGGTTAGCCTTTACCTCCAACACCCAGCATCATTTCATCTCACTCGTATCAGGTCCTCGCCAACTTTGGGCTTTTGGTCGCGCTGCTGTGCGCTCGGTTCGCTCAGCGTATATTCTTTGGACCCCTTCGGCCACAGGAAGTCGAGGCAGGTCGTCATTGTACACATAATTCAATCCAATGTGCCTAATAACAATCCTAGCGACTCTACGACCGTCTGTGGTTCTTTGTGACCGAGTCACTTCTCGCCTTCACTATTTTCCGCGACGACTTCGACATTCCGTTTCTTCTCATGTTCGGGTTCTTACTCCTGGTCAAATCGTTCCACTGGCTGGCCTCTGACCGCATCGAATGGGTACGCCATTCACTTCTCTACCTCTCCTAGACGAACGTTCCGTCGTAGATGGATCAGCGCCCGTATCCCGGTCCACCCATGCTGTTTCATATTCGGATGACCAGCTTGTTCACCATCCTTTGGTCCATTGATCTATTCATGTTTGCATATGCCGTCGACAGCACTACCAAGAATGGTGTCGGTGGAATGATGATGTTTGCGAATGAAGTAGGTATGCGGAACCCTGCCATGACATTCTTATCAATCAAAACAACAGTATGCGGTCCTCATGGCTAGTGCAATGAATGTTGTGGCCAAGTATCTGATCTGTGTCAGTGATCTTCGCCGCGCACAACAGAGAGGTGGCGAGAATGCCCCTCCTTGGCAGAACAAGAGCATGTGGATCTTCTACGTTGAGCTGGTGACTGGTACGTCAATCTTTGGACACGCTCAGTCACTCTCAACCACTGATTGACCAACTTAGACTTCCTCAAGCTCATAACATATCTTTTGTTCTTCTTGTTTATTGCGGCTCTATATGGGTTGCCATTGAACATCGTCAGAGACGTATATCTTACTGGACGCTCGTTTGTCACCAGGCTTCGTGCGTTGATTCGATACCGCGCAGCTACCCGCAACATGGACGAACGATATCCGAATGTAACCGAGCAGGAGATGTCAGGCATGACCGATCGCACCTGTATCATCTGCCGCGAAGAGATGTTTTATCAAGGAAGATCTGGAAGCGCCCAAGCGGAGACACAGCCTTCTCTCGATGGACCAAACATGTCTCCGAAAAAGTTACCTTGTGGTCATATTTTTCACTTTTATTGCCTGCGATCTTGGCTCGAACGCCAACAAAGCTGTCCAACATGGTAGGCCCCTAATTGATTCCTTTATGTCCCGTCAGCTGATGCTGTGTAGTCGACAGAGCGTCCTTGAAACTCCCTCGCAGAATCAGCAACGCCAACCGCAAGCTCCTCGACCACAACCGCAGGCCGGACCGCGTCAACATCCAAACCTCTTCAGATTCCATCAAGCCGGGGTGCAGCAACAACCAGAGAACGATGCCCTCGCTCGAGTTTTAGGTATATTTGCGCGCAATGTTGCTCAACAGCCACAGGCGGCTCCCGGTCAGCAACCCCAACCTCAGGCACAACAGAACTTGGGAACCCAGGGTTGGGCTCCGGGTCCTGCGCCAGGTGTAGTTATTCAGTATAATATTCAATATCAAGGTCAGCCACCGCACGGTGAAGGGCAAGCATCGTCATCCTCGCAGCCTGTACCACCATTCAGAGGATTCGTCGGGCCTAATCAGGATTGGCGGCCGTGGAATTTTGACCAGCGATGGCTCAATCAGAGGGGTGTTACGAGAACCCAGGAGCATGCTACCAGCGAGGGTGGGAGTACACCACAGCCGCAATCACAAAATACTTCACAAACTCCTACTGACGCCGCCGCTCAAGCAGCTTTGAGACGCCTTGGTGGACATTCAACTAACTCCAGTACTTTGCCGCGTTCTGAAACCCTACCTGTCGCTTCGAGCTCCGATGATACATCAACGTGGAAGGTCCCAACTTTGATTCCGCTGGATAGTAGCCAAGCAACAGAAGTTTTGCGTGCGACATCTCAGCAAGCTGTACCCAATCAATCCTCATCGTCACTGGCTGGTCCCGCTGTACAGGCACCTGGCTCCAGGATATCCTCCGCTACTCCGCAAATGATCAACCAACAGCCACATGGGCAGAACAGTAGTCGTGTAACAGACACTCAGTTGGCCCTTTTGGATCACAACACACGAGAAGCGATTGACGAACGAATACGGATCCTGCAAGGGGTGTCGGATACGATCACCCACTGCATGGAAGACCTTGTCAGAGTGAGAAGCGTTCTTCCGCCCCCTTTATCCACGCCATCACTGCAGTTCACTCCGGACGTCACGAGGAATGTTCAGTGTATGTTTGTTTTATTCCGCAACGCACATGTCATTGAACTGATTGGCTCTTTCAGCAGAGAGCAGTACACAGTCAGGCGCCGTTGTACCTCGCGAGGGTGAAACATCTACTAATCCACAGTCTGTGGAATCTCCGTAGCACTATCTTTATCAAGAGCAATGTTTTTCTTTTCTAAAGGCATACAAGATTTCTATGGTAGTTTCATAACACAGGCCGGACGTACGTTGAGCTCAGACATTTAACAACATCTCAGCCCTCCGTTTCACTAAGTCAGGATCCACGTTTGCTTTGTCGACTTTGGAATAAAATGACTTGAATATTAATCCGATCATCTTTTTCGGATTGTCGTCCCGTGGGTATCCAGAAGCCACGTCTTTAAGTACTCGGTCTATTTCTGCTTCTGAGAGCATAGGCGGCAAGAACGCAGACAGAATTTCCGCTTCTCGAGTTTCCTTTTCTGCAAGGTCAGGTCGCTCGCCGTTCATGAATTGAGAGGCCGACTCCGTCTGAAACGATGATGTGAGTAGTGTCCACGAGCACGATTGAGCAAAACAAACACGCCGAAGGACTGCTTTGCGCAGGACACCAAAAATCACGGAAGATGACACTTTGGAACCTGATGACTTGTCTAGATTGTATATATCGGAGAGTACGGACTGTATGTGACAACGGAAAGGTCTGGTTCACAGGACATCACAGAGCAAACGTACCCTCAGGGCCATAGATGACACCCGGTCTTGGTTCTACTTGCAGAGAACGGGTCAGTAATATAACATGAAAGAGTATTGTACGCGCACCTTCATAGCTTGCTTCACACCAGTGAGGAGTTGGTCTCGAATGCCTAAGCGACCCTAGTCCTACTATGAGATACCAATGTTCACGAATAACACTGACCTTCGTTGGAAAACGGAATACTCGAGTGGAAGCTGCGGCCGGCATAGAGTATTCTAACGCTCTTTGGAAAGTACCAGCTCATGACCGTGACTAGCAAAGAAGTGAACACATGATCACGTGAGGTGGACGATAAGATTTGATTGGTTTCCTTGATTTCGCTATGATGGCTGCCCAACACTTTACATCGCCTCTTCCAAGCAACTATGTTGACGCGATTAGAGATTCATGCAGGGAACTTCGAGAGGCTCAACACATTCAGGTGAGTAGCCAAACTGCGAAGTACTGACACGACCATTCCTTTGGACTGTGCTAGAACTTGGAAACTTACCCATCTCCCAATTACAGGTGTCAGATGATGCCGCGCGACGCCTAGTGTTCTCTCCTTCATTCCTCTGCACATTCAAACGTGTTTCAAACAGTCATGGACTCCATTTCCCACTCAAGTTTCCTTCTGTCCTAGCCGAGCTAAACTTCCTTTCGGTCCTTTGCCTCCTCAACTTTGCCTCTGGATATCGTGTACCTCTCCACGAACACACTGGCCGCGGTGCGTGGGACAATATCAGAGCGCTTGCATTTGGCATGCACTTGTCCTCCGCTACTGGCCAAGATGATTTGCTCGCTGCAAAAGGAATGAGGGCTGTCACGCCGCAGCAGATTGCAGAACTCATGTCCCTCAAGATATATGTGGAACGACCTCATGAAACGCTACCGGGTGTCACCGTCGGCGAGCTCGGCGGACATTTGTACGATCTGGCCAAACTGATCAGCACAACATTGAATGAGACGGGTGAAATATTGGAACGCTCCGGTGTTCCGAACTTGGGATCATTTGTCCTGCAAAGTCTGACATCAAAACGCACTGGAGGACGTGATGTGACTGTGGATGACGTGTTGGATGACGTGGGTCCCTCTACCCTTTACACTGGACGAACCAAGGACAACCTTATCCTGTAGCTCGTGCGTGCTTTCCCTGCGTTTCGAGACATGGCAGTTGTGGATGGAACACGTCAGTTTTTCATCTTGGTTCCCAAAGGTAGCATTTGACGTCAGTAGCCGTGTATTGCTTCAAGAAGGCCCTGTTTCTCATCCATGGGCTGATTCTCCGCTTTGGGTCGTCCACCTCACCGCCGTTCCCACTGCCAGACACCGCCAAAGTGCCGGTGTTTGCAGACAACGTCATCCCTTCTCTGCTTATTCACCTGGGAGTATTGAACCTTTCTGGGGCAAAAGATATTGCGCTGCGGAACATGTTCCCCTATTCTGCGAATGACACGAAAGTCAGCTTGCTTCTCGCCGTCCCAGGGGACACGCAAGGGAAGGGCATCGCACTGGATTCGGGAACGAAGCCAAAAATAACGCCACTCAAAGAAGGACCTATCCTCACTTCGGATCAAGCCTATATTTTGCGCGCAGCGGCCGTAGATGCTTGCGAGAAAATCATCAAATACGCACATCAATTAGACGATGCCAGTTTATCAGATGATCAAAGGTGGATCAAGGATATCACACTTCCGGAGTTGGATGTGTGGCTTTGGGCTGTTGCAAAGGATAGGTCAGACTACAGGAACCTTGAGAGGTTCGTGTTGCGAGACACGGTTTTCTTCTGAGGAAAAGGGTTATATCAAACTGCATCCGCGAATGGACACGCGGTGGGGATGGGGTCATACGGGGATATTTCCACAATTGCTGGAGAATGGCGGTAACCTCCGCTTCATAGTTACTCCTCGATGAAGCACATGGGCGAAAAAGTTTCAGATTAAAAACGAGTGCCGATCAACTACACGGTATCTGGATCAAGGTGTTGGATGTGATCCCGATGGGGGCGCAGGTGACCCACTCGCAACTATACCTTCTAGCGACCATCACGCCTTGCAGGGAACTGGAAGCTACCATCCACAGACGTGAAGATGACCCACACGCGGTGCGGCGCCAAGACGGCGAGTTTCGAGACCGTTCCATTGCCCATCAGGGAATAAGCATAGCATAGGATAAGCCTTATGACACGACCTACACGGGGGGTAGTGCTGGACAGTGCGGACCCTTTGATGGGGACATTGGGCTGTGGGTGAGCTGCGACGCGGGATCATAGATGTTTGAAAGTAATCTGGTCTCCACCTGTATTGATCAAAGAAGGCACTGTGGTTCAATACGTCTACTGGCCGGCAGGGAATGGAATCAAGGCCCTGCAGAACTCCCTTAACCTTGTATGGCACATGTCGGAAGCACAGGACCACTCACGAGGGGGTAAACATTTGATATTTGAGTGGGCTTCACGATCGTCGTGATGAACGTGGTAAGAAGAGTCGAGGCCTGGGTACTGTGCCCCCATCAAGCTGCTGCACGTCGTTGGTAAGATACACATTTCATGTACAGCACTTACCCCCAAATCCACGTCCCTTGTCACCTGGCTGTTTTATGAGCATCTATAAAGCCGGGAGACTCTCACAATGTCAGGGAACACGTTAAAACGCCCGCTGTCACAATCCGGTCCCTTGGTCGCTCCCAAGCCTGCCATTCTCGCCAGATTTCGACCAGAATTGAACGTTGAACACCGATGTCGATGCCCGAGACCGATGTAGAGATGTTCTATACACCGCCCAGCTCGCCGAGCATATCCCGAGCACGTTTGGGGGTGGACGCCGACGGTGTCATCCAGTCCTCGCTGTCGAGACGGGGCAGTAGGCCGTCCGTGATGACATCCCTGTCCCCTCTGCAAACGAACATTGTCTGGGACAACGACCTCGTCGTCGAGCGGTCACCTGCAGGGCTGGTTGGTAATAAGGGTCAGACCATCGCCACATCACCCACGATAGCCGACGCTATTACACATCCACTAGCGGAGCGCTCGACACCGGTCCACATCTCGAGCTCGCCCTCTAGCTACAGCTCGATACCCTTGCCTATGGATTCTTCTCATCGTCCTAATAAATCGCCGTGCTTTGTGCACTCGCATCTCGACAAGGGTGCGTCGCTTCAGGACTGGTTGCACGCAAAGGAGAACAAACATCTTGGCGTCGACGTTGGTGTAGCCAGATCCCTTCAGCAGTCACAGCGACCGCGCCATCGAAGCGACTCTTCCACTTCCACACCGGTAGAGCTCCCAGGCAGAGATGGGACTCACATGTTGGCCGAGGACGATGACGATCCCCACAGTGGTAGTTTGACGAGGCAATTGGCAGAGACTGCCGTCGGTGTGCGCGAGATGAGCAAGCAGTTAGGTAGGCTATCCTACACCCGACGCAAGGCTTCTGATCTCATTTTTTGCAGGCCGCGCACGGATACGTGCAAATATCCAAAGTGTCCTCATTGTCACCAAGGCTCGCGACAACAGGCTCATCAAATTGACGCGCGAACTCGCCCTTTACCTCATGCTCAAACCACGTCACAGTCACCGCGGTCTCATCGTGTGAGCAATTCACGCATAGTCTTGTCATGACCTGACACACGCATACAGCTATGTAGATCATCAATTACGACAATCTAGACGCTTCGACGCTGCCGGTATTAAACGCGACCACCCCGATCTATTTGAACCACTTCCGAGTAGGAGGTCGAGTAGTAACTCGTTGTCGTCTCTGTCGTCATTCACCTCTCAAGACGAACCTCATGTGCAGCAAGAGGGGCAACTCCGGTATTGGACCAGTGAAATGTGCAGTCGCAGCCCCCACCTTTTCGATTTCGTCGTTACGGTGAGCTTTGATATGATGGATTATCACCATGTTTACAGGATCATAGTTGGGGGGCGATGGAACCGTGCTCTTTACTTCGTGGTTATTTCAGCGCATCGTTCCACCAGTTCTTCCGTTTGCTCTGGGCTCCCTTGGCTTCCTCACAAATTTTGACTTTGCGGATCACGAAGCAGTGTTGGACTCTGCCATCGACGCGGGTATCCGGGTAAACCTTCGTATGCGATTCACTTGCACTGTATACCGTGCAGTATTCGACAAAGGCAAGTGTAGGAAAGCGGTGAAGAAGGGCGAGACCGGCGAGATCATGATGAAAGATTTGAAGAAAGATGGATGGGAAGCACTCGAGGGTGGTTGGTCAGGTGGTGTCTTGCCCGATACTGGTAAATGCACCAAGGACAGAGAAATCATGTGCTTCACCACTCGGCCCGTGGAGACGTTTGAAGTCTTGAACGACCTTGTCGTAGATCGAGGACCAAGTCCCTACGTCAGCTTGTTGGAACTTTTTGGTTTGTATCGTTGATTTCCCTAGTGCCTCTTGCTGACTTGAATGTTCCAGGTGACGAGCACCACATGACCACCGTGCAAGCGGATGGCCTGTGTGTAGCCACACCAACCGGATCGACTGCATATTCGGTGGGGCTGGTTTAAAGACTCTCATTTGAGAATGCTGATTATCTGAAAGCTTTCCGCTGGCGGATCCCTTGTTCATCCAGAAATTCCAGCTATTCTCATCAGCCCCATATGTCCCCACACCCTCTCCTTCCGTCCGATGCTTCTTCCCGATAGCATGGAACTTAGAATTTGTGTTCCGTACAATTCTCGCAGTACGGCCTGGGCCTCGTTTGATGGTCGTGGACGGGTGGAACTCAAGCGTAAGTCGGCTTTTAGATAATGTCATCTCGCCGCATGTTGAATCACGGAAACAGAGGGTGACCATATCAAGATCAGCGCATCAAAATACCCATTTCCTACAGTATGCGCGGACAACCAATCCACTGATTGGTTCCATTCAATTTCTCGCACCTTGAAATGGAATGAACGCCAGAGACAAAAATCGTTTGTTGTCGTGGAGGAGGCGTTCACGAAGACGAGCCGTGTGCGGAGAGCAACATTCAGTTCCAACGTAGACGGGTCGCTTTCCTATGAACCACTCGAAGAAGAAATAGAGGGAAGTGATGACGAAGTAGCGGAAGATGACAAGTTCGATATTGATGACTCCTCTGCTGGTGTCCTGAACAACGATCAGAGTATCACGATCCAAGTTCAAAATGAGCAGAGCTTGACGAAAATCGCGCTCGGGACCGCCATGGCACGGAACGCAGCATCGCAGACTGATTCTGAAATCGAGGTGGCTGCCGCTGCCCTCACGCACGCCCTTTCGCCCAAGTTCTCCCGTTCGACAAGGTCGAGATCGCGGTCAAAATCGGGGTTACGCTCAGGAGTCGACACTCCTGGACGGTTTGCAGGACCAACCCGTTCTCCACCGCGTCTTTCGGATCATTATCACTCGGCTGATATTCCCTCTCCAACTATTTCCGACTCCTCTGATGACTCGTTGTCGAATATGGATCGGCTTCAACGAGGCGCCAGAGATGACCTCCATTCGGCACAACAGTACTGTAGCGGTCGCAGTCGGATACCTCGAGAGAGGGAGTTGGACGACAATATTCAAACACCAACGATACCAGACATTGGTCCCGACAGAAGGAATCATTGTCATTCGAAAATTGGCCCAAAGGAGGACGAACACCAACACCATCGCGCATTTGCAGTGTGGGGAAATGACGAAACCGACAGCGGTACGAGCGACAGCGACCCGTGAGGGTAATCTCCTCGCTCATCCGTGGTTGGCATCATTTTTTTTCGTTCTTGTTCGACCACCATCGTCTTGGGATTGGAGGATCTTGTATAAACGCATGTACATGTAGTTGTATGTATTGTATTCTACTTATCTCGGCGAGACTTGGATAATAAATGACTTTTGAAGATCACGTGCAGAAGCGCGTCACGGTCCATGGCCAGTTTGACTCTTTCACTGCGACATCATACATGCCAGTCGACAGCGGTGCTCAGCTCACAACTTCCCGCATCAACCGCCTGTTGAGACCTCTTAGGAACAAATGCAACAGTCTAGCTGCACTTCCAAAGACCGCGTCTTGCGCTGTTTATTCGACACGGAGATCCAGTTGGGATCCTGACAGCCGTCCTCCTCTTGCTCTACTCTCAACAGGGACCAAGAAATTGGAGTTCAATGCACGTTCTGCGGATGATTTTGAGCTCTCGAGACGTATCCACGCCGTCTGTGATGCTTTCAAGAATATCGCACACGTCGCCTTTGGTCAACCATGCAGTAAACGCATTCCTAACCTCGCTGTATTGTGCAGTCTTGTTATTGGCGAAAACATGCCTCCAGAAAACGCCCTGATAGATCGTGGTGAAGATCCAGCCGATGATATATTGGACGTTGGTGGCATTTACGAGACCGTGCCATCACATTATCGCAGGTATTTATTGGATCATATTCATGAGTGTGCTGACAACAGATTCGTGCAATGCTAGATTCTTGATTGTATCGCATGCCTTGTCTATGATCTTATCCATCTGTATTCATCACCACACCCTTGTGACTCTTCTGCTCGACCACTGTCTCTCTTTCGGCCTAGTACACGAATCAACGCATCTATTGAATATCGTTCTTTCTCAAGCCCTTCTGCCATCTAACTCATCTTATCTACCCCCGGCTACGCATCCCAGCCATACAAACTATCTTCTTGACCTTCACACAAAATGGACTACTGGAAACAAACCGTCTGGAGTATCTTCAGATACCTCGCTATTCACCACATCGACCTTCTGCCGGGTGTTAATTAATATCTTGTCAAAGTCCTCTTCCCGCAACTCACACGAGATATGGACTTCCAGTGTTTTGAGCAGGTTGTTGCATGCGGTGGGAAGCTGCGATACTGACGCTTACATCGTTATCGTCCGCTCACTTGCTCAAAGTTTCTTGGACGACGACACGGAAACTCTTGATCAGACTTGGTCAGAGCTTGAGGCGGAGGTTGATTCGCCAGATACCTTGAGAAATAAAGCTCGACCTGCTCCGCTCAGAGGCAAGCTGTCCGAACTGATGTCGAATCTATTTGACCTACTCTTCGCTCCACATGATTCCCATTCTTCTCTCCCGGAACCACCACGAATTTACGCTGTCATCGATATACTCCGTGATTGCTATGTTGCTCGGCTCCACCGTCTTCGAATGCCTATTGCAGGTTCCTCGGTGGACCTTCCGGATATGATCATCACCTTTACAACGCACATTCTTGTTGCTTTCCAGAACTGCGCCGATAACTCCGACGGTCTTTTAGCTCTACTTGATGATTCAAGTCCTGTCCCAACCACGTTCTCCAAATTAATGGAGTATATCAGTCAGTCTCAAGGAAGCCAGAACTTTGGTGACTTTGTCGAAGCTTTCCTCTCAGAGTTGAAACTGTATTCATCCGCCCTCTGCTCGGAAAAATTGTTCAAGCTTGATGCTTCCTTGTGGGCGTGTGCGCTCCATCACTTTGAAACGTCGATAGCGACTGCTCAGAAGGGTAGCTCTGCCCTTGTCACAAGATACAAGCAGCGGCTGATGGATGCGGTGGATAAGGCGGAACGTCGATGTTTTGGAGGGCTGGTCAACAGTCCTGTTGTCTCGTCAAACCGTTTGACTCATACTGGTACTCGTCGCGCGCGGACAAGCGGACACTGGGAATGGGAAGACATGGTTGGATCTTGGATTCGAAAGACGCCGGTCCATAAGAAGCGGAAGATTGATCACACTCCTCTCTTACGATACAACTATTCGCAACCCCCGGTTACCAGTGTTGAACTATCGACGCCTGACTCAACGCCATCGTCAATCCGACACCGACGTTCATCCACATTTTCCTCGTCTTCGTACTTCCCATCCTCTGACCACGAACCCCGCACAGAAGACGAATCCGAATATCAAGGGGAAACTGACAAGGAGAACTATCCTAGTAATATCCCTAAAACTGTGAAGGGATCCAATCGTCGTACTAAACGTCGAAGTTCGAACTTCTTCTCTTTGTTGGCCGACGCCCAGATAAACCGTATCGTTTTGCATCCAAAACCTCGCCTCAGGCCGTCATCTATCATAGCTAAGAAGTATGCTCCACCCACGCAAGAAAAGAAGACAAGCTATAGAAACATATCGCCTTCTCCAGCGGCATTAGAGACCAAACTCCCTTCTGACGATTCGTTGAATTTGTTCGCGTATGCAACGTCGTCGCCAACAGGGTGTTGAATCGAGGACTAGTACTTAGAGTAACGTAGTGTAGAATATCCTTATTATGCTGTACCCAACTTGGCTTTGGTGTGGCTGTGTGGTTAACTCTTCCATGTCTGTTTTGTTCGAAACGTCTCTCGGAGACATCGTGATTGACTTGGAGGTCGAATTATGCCCCAAGAGCTCCGAGAACTTTCTCAAATTGTGCAAAACATACTATTACAATTTGAATGCATTCTTTAATGGTCAGTCCTTTCAGTAAGCTTGTCAGGACCTATTGAAAGCATGTATCGTAGTGTCGAAAGATTTTCTTGCTCAGGCTGGCGATCCAACCGCTACTGGCACGGGTGGGGAATCTGTCTGGTCGTACATAGCCTCGCAAGGAGAAGGCCAATCTGTGCCGAGATATTTCGTGCCAGAGTTCGTGCCCAAACTCAAACATACGCATAAAGGGACTCTCTCTATGGCTGTTGCCCCTTCTATTGACGGCGCCGACAAAGGTGGCTGCGGAAGTCAGTTCTACATAACTCTTGCTGATAACATTGAGTATCTCGATGGCAAGCATGCAGTTTTTGGCCATGTAGTTGAAGGATTGGAGACCCTGGACAAGATCAATGATGTTTTTACAGACCAAGAAGGGCGTCCCTTCAAGGATGTTCGTATTCGACACGTTGTCATACTCGGTACGTCTGCAGAGGACATGCGTCACGCGTCATCGCCTAATGGCTGGATCCATAGATGACCCATTTCCGGATCCATCTGGTTTCGTTAAGCCACCTTCCTCACCTACTCGTCCGCCGGATAGTTCCACAAGGATCGCCGAAGACGAGGATGCTCTTGCAATGTTGCCTGAGGAGGAGGAGGAGCGCGAACGCCGGAAAAGGGCTGCGGCAGCATCTGCGCTGACACTCGAAATGGTTGGTGACTTGCCTTTTGCCAATGTCCGCCCTCCAGAGAATGTACTGTTTGTGTGCAAACTGAACCCAGTCACCCGAGATGAGGATCTCGAGTTAATCTTCTCTCGGTTTGGAGAAATTATGAGTTGCCAGGTAATCCGCGATAAAAGGACGGGAGACTCGTTGCAATATGCATTCATCGAATTTGACAAACGAGAAGATGCCGAGCAGGTTTGGCTTATATTCTGTCGTCCGTATCATGATCATAACCCCATCATGTTCTAGGCTTACTTCAAAATGCAGAATGTCTTGGTTGACGATCGTCGCATATGGGTTGACTTGTAAGCATATTCGGTGCGCTGACTACTTTTACTAATTGCACAATGTGCTGCTTAGCTCTCAGTCCGTGGCTCGGCTCAACAACTCATGGTCCAACAATCCTAAATTAGGACCACGCCGCGGAGACAGGGGCGGCTTTGCTGGCCGGGATGATTTAGAGGAGACTCGCAAATATCGAGGCGGCCCGAGAGAAGGGAGTAGGGACTACGAGATGGTGTTTCAGGTCCCAACCGCTGGATCGTCGCATCACCGAAAGCGAGATCGCAGCAGGCAGAGGGACAGAACACCAGAGCGTCGACGTCGCTCTCGGTCCCGATCACCAGCGCCGCGTCAGTATCGACATGGCAGGGATCGGCGGTCGTCACCGGACCGTCGCTCACGTCGCGAATAGGGTCTTGCTGCACATCCCGTTTACACCTGTTGTAAGGCAATGCAACGAGCCCTTGGAGTTTGGACCACCTGTAAGAGTGCTACCGAGTATGTAAGTGTCCAATCGACTTTTATATCGTTTCCAGGTATCTCTATATCCACGCCGCTACGCTGCGCTCTGGCCTGATTAGAGTGGATTGTCGGCAGGAACGAATCAATTTCCACGACCGCCTCCATCGCCGATGCTACGGCCATAGAAGAGGCGTAAATCATTCAAGCCAACGTGTTAACCCAAAGCAGTGACTGACATTGACCATGTGTCTGCCTCGCGCATATTGTGAGGAAAGCCTTTCATAGTCGATGGTTCACGTTGGTTGGAAGGCGCAACTCCAGCAGTGCAGTGTTTGGTAGCTGTGTTTTGACGCTGCAGACACACCGCTGCCTTTTAACTCTAGACTTTGAAGTCGTCATCGCGACGAGTAACTCTTGAGTTTCTCGCTCGAGACACCGCGGTGGGTGTGCCACAATACGTCTGTGGAGACCCTGACGAGAATTGGTATCTAGAATGTCCAGCAAATCCAGCCACGGCAGTACTACTCAATACACAGCCTCCTCACACTCTCCAACATCGAAGACTCACTCAATGGATCCGGAATTCGTCACTCACACCAAGGTCAGTTTGTCGGGAATTGGTTCAATTCAATGCGGGACTGAAACCATCTGTATATACAGCCCACAAACGTGGCTTCCTTAAATGTCCTATTCCTCGGGGAGACAAGCGTAGGGGAGGGTTCTATTGTCGACCTTGTTGCAGGTTCAGTGGCGTCTGTCCATACCGGTCGCTGCGCACTCAGTGACGACACGCGTAACGTGACGATTGATGACAAGAAACTTACTCTATATATTTCATCCACGAACAAATCCATGTCTTTGGCTACACGCGAGAAGAGGGTTCGGGATATCCTCCGCAAGAGTGGTGGTGTTCACCTACTCGTGTATTGCATGGATGCATCACATTCTCCAGAGTGGGTTCATGAAGTCCATCATACCATCTCTTCCAATTCGACACCTTCCCTACACATCCCTGCTGTTGCTGTCATTGTCGGAATATCCGACGCTCCCCAACAAGAATTGTGGTGGTCCAGCACTAGAGATTCCTTAGCCAATCAAGGACCCCATTTTAATGATCATGCGTTCATCTCAGTGGCGAGGGATGCCCAGTCACTTGCGGGGGACCACATTTCAGAGGGTTGTCATGCCCTGCGAGTACTCATATGTCAAAACGCCAAACCCGAAACGAGCTCGGATTTTCAACGCGCGGCTTTCTACAACCAGCGAACTATAGGAAACTCACTTCAATCACTTCTCATGTTATCCCGAAAGTCTTCATCACGTGCGTCCGTTGGCTCCAAGCCCGTCAACATTGTACTGCTCGGGGAGATCGGCGTAGGCAAAAGCTCACTTATCAACCTGATTGCTCAGGCAAACGTCGCTGCGGTGTCGTCGGACACCATAGGGTGTACTACGACTGTTGACAAGTACACCTTTGAGGAGAAGGGCAAGATCTTCTACTTGTACGACACACCTGGCCTCGTCGATCCTCAAATGGGAGACAAACCCTTCATCGATCCTATTGATGCCATCCAACAGCTAATACAGAGCCTCGGCAACGGCATCGGCCCTGATCTTGTCCTCCTCTGCATTGACAATTCAAGGCCGACAACGTCTTTTAAAAGAAATTATCGTATATTTCACGATTTCATCTGCAGTAGCAAAGTTCCATTCGCTCTCGCTGTCACGAAGCTTGAAGGCATTCAAGGCGCGGATCAATGGTGGAGCAACCATGGAGCATCGATTCGGAGGTTTGGGGTTGATCGTTCGAGATACATCGGTTTGGCACGCGATAAAGGGCGTCTGGATAGCAACGCAGACGCAGAAGGGCGGTTGAGAGAATCCCTTTTGTCGTTCCTCGCCACATGCGTCAATCAACAGAAGAACAGTGCCATCTCACTGCGTTCTTCGGTGGGATGGGTTACTTCCTTTCTGCGTTCTCGAGCATCGACACCGGAGAGGACCCTGATGAAGGAGTGTGAACTGGAGGAACAAACTGCTCGAAAACTCGCTGATCGGATAGCTTTCTCGAAAATCCAGGTAAATGGCTGAATATCTCGCCGGTGTGTCTTAAATCATTTCTTCTACATCAGTGGCGTTCAAGCCGATAATTATGCAACCTGAATGTGAAGGTGTCACGAATGCGGATTGGTAGCAACGTGACGCTGAATCAAACACTCTCGGAGTTGGGAGCTGGCACGTCCTCCCGATAACGATTCATTTATATTTCCTGTGGCTCCTCCCTGGGTTCGATTTCAAACTGTTTGGGACAGATTGCTCTACCGTGCAGCAGGCTGCACAGTTAATCGGTATCTCACGACGCTCTACTCTGTCTGTTTACCAGTTGCCGTGGTCTGCGCCAGCTTCATAGTAACCTATATGAGATCAAAGTGCATCCTGACGTTCATGACACAATGCATGAATACTGGCCTCTAATTTGGACTGCCCACGAAATTTCTAGTGAAATTTAGCTTGTCCGATCATGGGTAGGGTAATGCTGATGCCGTGATAGGAACTAGCTTTGTGGCCAGCTCCAAGCTTTTGCGCAGCCTTATTGTATGGCACACATCCGCCCTCGTGCCGATCCAACCACTCGATTAATCACCGATATCTGGAGCAGTCAAGGCATGCAGCATCCTCGCGTGCGTTCATCCTTCCTAAACATAGACGCTACCTTTCGGTTTGCTTTCTCCCCTGAGCCCGCTTTTTTCCCGCTCCCTTGTTCCCTACGTGGTCCGATTGTTGCGCGCGACCTATATACCTCTTCACGTCCTTTGACCATAGCGGTACGTATGTCGCAGGCCAGTCGATGGTACGATCTGATCATTCGATAGGCTTTTCATGAGCTCGTCACTGAATATAATCCTGTTCGGAGAGGTAGGCGTCGGAAAGAGCTCAGTAATCAACCTGATTGCTGGGCGACAAATCGCTCAGACGTCTCCTGACGTTCAGGGCTGTACCATGTCATTCAAACCGTACACATTCGCTGTCAACAGACGGTCCTTTCATATCTGGGACACAGTTGGCCTCGAGGAGCCCGAGATGGGAGTCTACGGCTATCTTCCCGCGATCGAGCAGGCTTGCGAACTTATACAACAGCTGAACAACCGAGGCGGTGTCGACCTGCTACTTTTCTGCATACGCGGAAACCGAGTCACTGCGACTACCCAGAGTAACTATAGGCTGTTCTATGAAGTACTGTGCAGGTCCCAGGTTCCGATCGCAGTCGTTATTACACACCTTGAACGGGAGGCTGACATGGAGAATTGGTGGGAGAGAAATGCGGAGAGCCTGGAGAGGTATGGTATCAAGGCTGCTGGTCATGCCTGCGTTACCGGATTGCCAATGCACAGCAAGTACCCAGAGTCGCGACAGGGTATCGCTAGATTGTTGGAGGGACACAGTGGTGATGGGAGATTCAACATGCCGCCGGAGAGTTGGCTCATTGAGTTTTTGCGCATGTTTGGGCTGTTTGCTCCCTTGAGGAAGGAATCGAAGCGAAAGGATATACTGAAGGTGTTGATGAAGCGTTGCAAATTGGAACCGAAGATAGCAGAGGAACTTGCTGCAATGCTCGGGGGGGCTTAAGTTCATTGGATCCCGGTCCTCCGAATCGTATACATGACCCTTAGTCTGTACACAGGTCATTGTTATGAACATACTCATGAACCCGGGCCTGACTTTAAATGGGGAGACAATATATGAAGTACCCTCGCTTAGGTTGCCGGGATTGTTAGACAGGACACTATGGGGTCCCGAAGGCATGCACCCACTGGTCACTCGTCGTTCGAGCGGTTCGGCTGACGGCAAGACCCTCGGCATAGACCGGCAGAGTGTCGGACCCTAAATATATTTCCATCTCCGAATGGCAGGACTTGCGGACATTAGAAATTTAGATGGTTCGGTGTTCTACGCTTTTCTCAAAGCTATCGACTACCTGAATCAGCTCGAATCTTGATCAGGCTGGACGCAGTGCGTGATGGCAACCAGGTTTTCCAATTACCATGCGCGAGTAGCTATGCAGGCGGCAGGGCCAAGGGTCCGCAACGTGCCTATCTGGGATCGCAGTTTGCTGCACGACATCCACGGTGCGATGCAAGATATGGGACGGTACAGAACATTACGGTCTTCCCCAGGTCAGGACTCGAACCGCACAAGAGATCTATTCGCCTTCTAGTCCACTCATGGGCGATGCATATATATTCTCTGATTGATCATGTATCTCGAGGACTAACGCATCACTTCCGTGATAGGAACTGGCCTCGTTCCAACCCCAAGTTGCGTGACAATGCGCAGCCTTTCCATGCATGGTACAAATCGATCCTCGTGTCGAACCCTACACGATTAATCACCGAGGATCGTCTGAAATAGTCGAGGCATGCACCACCCCTGCGTGCGTTTACCCTTTCAAAACACAAATACCCTTCATTCGCTCCTTCGCTTGCCGAAGTCCCCCTCAGCTCATCATCAACTTCTTCTTTCGCACCCTTCTTGTCTCTCTACCACTTCCCTGAGCGGTTCGCCATTGCTGCGCACGGTTCACACGGTTCCCTAACGTCCTCTGAACAAGCGGTACGTATTTTGCAAGTTCGTCGATAGGACCGGATCTGAGTGTCTGATAGGTTCTCCATGAGTTCTCTGAACATCATCCTGTTCGGAGAGACAGGCGTCGGAAAGAGCTCAGTGATCAACCTGATTGCTGGGGAACCGATTGCCAAGACCTCTCCCGACGTTCAGGGCTGTACCATGTCGTTCAGCGAGTACACATTCTCCGTCAACAGACGGCCCTTTCACATCTGGGACACGGTTGGCCTCGAGGAACCCGAGATGGGTGTCAATGGCTATCTTCCCGCGATCGAGCAGGCTTTCAAACTTATCCAAAAGCTCAACAGCCGCGGTGGTGTTGACCTGCTGCTTTTCTGCATACGCGGAAACCGAGTCACTGCGACTACCCAGAGCAACTATAGGCTGTTCTACGAGGTACTTTGCAGGTCTCAAGTCCCAGTCGGACTCGTCATTACACATCTTGAGCGGGAAGCCGATATGGAGAAGTGGTGGGACAGAAACGTGGACAGTCTGGAGAAGTATGGTATCAAGGCTGCGGGCCATGCCTGCGTCACTGGATTGCCGACCCACAGCAAGTACCCAGAGTCACAACAGAGTATCGCCAGGCTGCTGGCAGGCCAAAGCGGTGACGGGAGATTTAACATGCCGCCGGAAAGCTGGTTAACCGAGTTTTTGCGCATACTCGGGCTGTCCAGTGGTCCTTTGAAGAAGCATGCGAAGAAGAACGAGATACTGAAGGTGTTGCTCAAGCGTTGCAAATTGGATCCGACGATAGCGGAACAACTCGCTGACAAGTTCGCAACGGCTTAGATCTGATGGCGTTTGTACATTTTACACAGTGTGCACTAAGTTCACGAGTCGTAGATATAACCATGGATCTCTCTTTCGTACTTTAGGTCGTTGTTATGATACGTGACATGATTACAAGACTGACGTTTGAGGGTTTGAGACATAACCAAGAAGAGTTGCACGAGTTACCAGGGTAATTGTGGTAAATATTGTAAGGTTCAATTCCTTGACCGTGACGTCTGCAGTTGGCCGTACCTTGGCGGACGCAATCTTGTCACAGCACTCACTTGGCCCACTCTCACGTCCCGGATCTTGCTTGGTGGGGTAGCCACCAGCTGCATGATGGTTTGTGGAGCAATTATAAGAAAGGAAAGTCTACAGCATTCAC
The DNA here is from genome assembly GCA_038094075.1 of Xerocomus spinulosus. Classification (NCBI taxonomy): domain Eukaryota; kingdom Fungi; phylum Basidiomycota; class Agaricomycetes; order Boletales; family Boletaceae; genus Xerocomus; species Xerocomus spinulosus. The sequence goes on along the minus strand of JBBPTN010000018.1, from coordinate 18,780 downwards.
TTCCGACGTTCAGTCTTTCGACGTCCTAGGCAGGACTTGATGACTAGCATGCCAATGTTTTTAATATCAGTATCCGTGAAAGAAATAAGACATACGCATTTATTGAAGGCTAGCTCCATTTGGCCAAGTCATTGGCCCTTGGTCCCAGATTACCTCGGCAATCTTGCGCGTTTAGCTCAAGGGAGAAAGTTTCTAGCAAATTAAGTTTGTTGCGGGTGTGCGTAGCGTTCTGCAAGAAACCGAACAAGGAGTCGAATGATACACTGGGGAGCACCAGTCATCAGTCCCCAAACAACGCACCATTTTTCCCACTCGTTTATATGTTGCAGGATCTCCGAGGGGTCTAGTGACGGTGGTCGCACGCCCGTTGTCCGCACAGCGAAGCTCTCGCTTCCCAGTAGGAAGGTTCAGAATTGGTTTCGCCCAGCGATTTTATCGACGGTCCCCCGGATGGGTACGGAAGAGTGCAGCGAGCTAATATGGTCAGTGAGCGTGGTCAGGCATCAGGAGTGGCAGGTGATTGAAACACCTGGTCCCCCGTTAGGCTCTTGAGGTACGAGTACGGGATTTCTCATAGGAAAGGTACGCGTTGCGCCAACTTTGTCTTGGATCAGACAAAAAGAGACGCGATGTGGTCATGGTCTCAAACTATAAAGCAATGAAGCAATGGATCGGTCAGGGCCAAAACAGACTACAGACTGTCACGGGTGGGACATACCAGTGCCATGTCTACTGGCAAGGGTAGCGGTTAAGAGCCGATACGTGGCGCTCTCTCGTCGCTGTCGGGTCACTATCGGGGGGTTGAGCGGTGGATATCTGAATGTAGTTAGACCATCGTTAGTTCGGACCCATCACACGAGGCGATAGAACAGAGTCATCGGATTCAAGTGTTACCTGATTGATAAAATGACAACGTAAAGGCGACGAATACTTGCTGATAATCTCCGTCAAGGGTCGCCGTCGTACGTCCGGTCATAATGGAGACAGCAGTCACGCGATGAATACTAAAAGGAATATATAGGACAGTCGCCGACTACTCGTACTCGGACAGGGAGACTACATATGCACGCCTCTATCATACCGATCGCGGCTACTAGACGATCAAGGCTGCTAGTCGTTTCGCTGTCTCCCCGTCCATGTTACAGCGTTTGATCAGTGTACGCACCATCTTCTCGCCTTTTGGTGGATTTTTGCTGTGAAGAAAGTGACCGAGACCTGCCAATATTCTTGCAAACCATGTCTCTGGTGGCATCGAAAACTTTCGTTTGTGGCTCATCAGGGACAAGAGAAGTCTGTGCAATGTCTCTCTTGATTCCTTGTACTTTTCATTCTCCTCCTCCACTCCGGTGACGCATGCGTGCCCGACGCTGTGAATGCCGTACCCCTTGATGTACTCCTCGTTCCTCACCCACCAGTTCTCCATTCTGTCTTCCCTCTCTAGATTTGTGACGACCAAGGCAATGGGAACTTGCTTTCCACAAAGGACTTCGTGGAAAAGTCGGTAGTTGCCTTGGGTAGTTGCCGTGATCCTGCTGCCTCGTATACAGAATAGGAGGAGATCAACGCCTCCTGCATTGCCCAGCTCACGGATAAGCGCATACGCTTTTTCGATTGCGGCCAGATAGCCATTGACCCCCATCGTGGGTTCTTCGAGGCCGACAGTGTCCCAGATTCTGACCTCTGTGTTGTGGAGGGGAAAGGCATATCGCGTGGACTGCAGGGTGCACCCTTCGACATCGGAGGAGACTCGTGCGACAGGTTCACCTGCGAGGAGGTTTATGACGGAGCTTTTCCCGACACCAGTTTCCCCAAAGAGGATTATGTTGAGAGCTACGAGAGAGTTTATGAATCGATGTGCGATTTGAGCGGATGTACGCACCATCGGGGGACATTTGCGTGTACGAGTTCTGTGTTCGTGAGACCCGGAATGGCTGCTTCGTTGGATGTCGGCCAGAAAGAGAAAGGACACGGGGCGAAAACGCAGATGGGCTGTGATACACTCCGACTCTGGACCGGTCCAGCGTGGAGATGTGGAAGGACAGCCTGCACAATCACACAAGCACAAAGACGTGGTCCTGGAGAGTGTTTTGGATGGGTCATTTGCCAGGGTTACGTGACGAGTACTCCACCCGTCCGTCACCTGGCCATCACCTACAGCACTTTTTGCAAGCCATCAGATAGCAATACCAGACGCTGTGGTCGCACAGGCGGACATGACTTGGCGCTGGAGAACAAGCCTGCCGAGAGCGCAGAGAGTGGCCGACATGCGTACTACACGTGTTGATTTTCCCCATTCGTTGTCTGATCCGACTTGCGGTCGACACGAGGCCAATCCTAGCGCAGTCGGTGAATGTGATGGGCGTGCTTGAGGAGCGGCTAAACGTTATCTCTCTCAAACACTCGCGTCGGGGAATATGTCGCGTACCAAATACCTGCACAGCCACACATCAGGCTCAAAAGCCATCCACGCTCCCGTTCCACTTTCACACGCCTTTCTGACAAGGCCTTCTTCATCGTCGACGACGGCGACGACGACCTCCTCCACGTCCCCCACGACCCCCTCCTCATCGATGGCGGCGCGTCGCCAGATCCTTCGCAGCCTCGCCGCAGCCTCTCTCCCTGCTGCGGGCGCATCCCAATTTGCATCCGCCCTGTTTGGTCTCCGCGTCGCCTCCCCCGCCGTCGTGTTCCTCTTCACCCTTTCCCTACTCCCCCTCAAGCCCTTTTCCCCTTCATCACCATCCCCGATCACCACCGTCGTCGTCCAGTCACGCATTCCAAGAAGATCCCTCATCCTTGCCCTCCTCTCCCTTGCCGCGCTCTCTTTCCTCGTAGACGGCCTTGCCTACGTCGCCTATGCCATTCTCAATAGTGTTTGGAGACCCGGAACGGGTGTTGAACTCGCAGCCCTCCTTGGTCTCATCGCTTATGCTGCCCTTGCTGCTCTCGGAACTTACAAGGACATCAACAACATTGAGATCTGGTCTTGCAAGCGCGTCAAAGCAGCCGTTTTCGTTGCATTGGCTCTTGACATTGCCCAGGTGGTTCTTCTGATCCTTTCTGTCGAGGCACGTGGTGAGTACAGTCTGTCGTTTGTGCTCTTCCCTCTTTCTCATCTGTCCACCCAGACCCGAAGCATATATGCGTCGGTTCCAAGCTTTCGGCGTGTATCCCAGACATTCTTCATTTTTTCACTCCCATCTTCCGTGTTGTCGTTCTTCTTTCCCTCCTTTTTGTTCTCTTTTCTCCTCGTGTTGTCTATCGCCCTGCAGAGTCGCAGACTGAGACTGCACAGGGTGAGAGTGCACCTCTCGTTGGTCAATCAAGCCTACTTTTCCAAGAAGAGAGTAACGAAGCTGTCTCGGGTGGAGAGAGTAGCAAATATGGTACTTTTGTTGGACATGCACAGCCCGACTCGAGTCCTGTCACAATTCACTCTGCGGTAAGCGAGATTCTTCTCGTCCTGTGCATATGCTTATCAGAATCATTGGGTGGTCAAGTGCGAGTCATCCTTGGCTGTTTTGTGGCGGCTGAGTCCCTACATTCTTCCTGCCAAAGGTCTCGTGGTAAGTCGGTATGACATTTTATCAATCTTGATCTGATACACTCTCATCAGCTGGTTATCGTACTGCTTCACGTGTTGACACGAATCATCACCCCTCTTCTTCCACTTTCCCTTGGTGCTGCCGTCAATGCATTCATCTCCTCACCGTCCACACAGATCCCATCACCTCTTGGCTCCTCGCCCTACCCATACATTTTCGTCTTTGCTTTGTTGCACTTCCTCATTTCTGACGGTGGTCTCCCACGCTTCATCCAGGCACTTGTTTCTTGCCTTGGTGCTCATGCGGACGACACGTTCTCGTCTCGGTACACTGATCACGTCCTTGGTCTTGCCCTTGGCTCTGGCAAGGCTGAAGTCCCTGAGGATTTACACGTTGCAAAGAGTGGTGCGATAACGGCGGCCCTGGATGCTACTTCGGTTCTCGCAGCCTCGATTGCGGATGACTTGATTGGTATAGTTGTGCTTGGCGTGCTCTTCGGTTGGGAGTTTGGTCTCGCCATCTTGATTGTCCTAGGCATATATGGTATGTTTACGTGTCAAATTTCTGTTTGGCTATATTCTTATTGTGTATCAAGGATACGTCATTTGCCTTACTCTCCGCCCATCCTTCTTCTGTTCCTGCCCCGCAAAGGCCTCCGTTCCTATAGTTGTTCAAACCCTCCTTGGATCCATTGCACTTTTACTGGGTAGTTTATATATCGCAAAAGGTGTCACGGAAGGCATCTGGAACGCTGGTGCGTTTGTTGCCTGGGTTTGGTATTGGGGCATCCTCTTCCTTTCTCTCACTCGGACTCGTTCATTGCGCGCCGCCACGAACGATGCGAGGTCTATCCTGAAAACACTCGACAAACCTGTAGGAGTTACTGATGGAAGAGGCTCCATCGATGGAACGGGCGGTTTGGAAATCAAATTTGGTATGTACAGATGACTTTGGTATCACCCGTGCTTATCTGACAACATTAGACAATGTCTTCCTCACGTACCCTTACACTGACACGCAGGAGCCGATTTCTGCCCTCACTGGTGTTTCATTCGTCCTGCCGGTTGCTTCTGTTACTGCCATCGTCAGCGCACCTGGTTCTACAAAATCGAGCATCTTGAAGGCGATATACCGACTCTATGATGTTGACTCTGGATCTATTCATCTAAACGGTTCCCCCATCCATTCCCTTTCTCTGGCTTCGCTCCGTTCTCTTATTGCTGTTGTCCCTGACATTTCTTCCGAGGGTCGCGCAAAGGCTCTTTCGCGTGCTCTGGAGAAGGATGCCAAAGTCGTCCTGGTCGAGGGTTCATTGGAACGTACTGCCATTGGAGGCAAGACCGTAGTCTGGGAAGCAAGCGGGCTCGACGGTGTTGAGGGCGCGGATCAGTGCGTTCCTGACAATGCTATTCCCACACAGTAGCTTACCAACTTTTATAGGATTCTGATCCTCAAGGATGGCAAACTTGTTGAATATGGTCCCTTCAAAGAGCTTGTCCAGGCAGAGGGCGTATTTGCGTCATTGTGGGCAGATCATGTTGGTGCCGGTGCTCCTGTTCCAGGTTCCTCTTCTGCAACAGTATCAGGTGTTGTAGAAGGTTATGACACGTCGATCATCAATGTTCAAGCCGATGGGGCTCCTGCTGGAACATTTGCCTCGGAGTCACCACGGGCGATAAGTGCCTCTATTCGTGATCCCTCGATCGTTGCACCGACCGCTTCCATTCGTGCGCCATCGATCAAACCCACTGCAAGTGTCGTTACAGAAAGCGTTGCCCCGACAATACCTACCAAAGACTTCCCTCGTGCCGCGGAGGAACTGGAACCAGTCGCATTCCCTCCATCTGTTGTCGCATCCTCGCCGCCCGCACCCATTGCGTTCCCAAAAACCGATGACTCGCGTTCGGTTGACAGTGGTTCCCAAACTCATGTGCGCCTCCCTACGTCCATTACGTTCGATACGACCGCTACACCGCCGCGAGTGTCCACGCCGGAACCAGGAGTTTCTTCGTCCCCCGAAGGGGAAAGCAAGAGAAAACGAATCTCGTCACAGAACTTCCAACGACTAGCCAGGAGAATATCTCTTTCGACACCTAAAAAGGGTGTTGGAATACCAACGATCCCTGGTATTGCCAACATTGCTGGTGTGCTGAGACGGGACACAAGCATCAAGGCGGAGAAGGGCAACGGTGAGAACAGTGGGAGACCAAGCACGGATGCTGCCGGCGGGGGTTCCAGTGGCCCTGAGAGTGCTCGGAACTCGGGCGAGATCGGCACAGAACGGACCGAGAAGGACAAGGAACGCGAGGAGAAGAAGCGCAAGAGAAAGAGTTTTATGGAGGTCGTTGGTGCGAAACGAGGGGACAGCAGTGCAGTCGCGACGCCATCCACAACGGACACCGAACCTCAAGGTCCTAGCGCCAGCGAAGTGTGAAGAGGAAAGCTGAAGTAGTGAAATTTCCTTTTGTGATGTTTTCTCCTTCATTGTACTGGTTCTGATCCTCTTTTTTCCTGCTCAGTTACTGAATGATTTTATCTCACATCTATCGCGGATATCTTTTCATGCATCTACGATTCGCTTGTCTGTCTACCGGCGAGTATCGAATAGCTGTTTTATAGTCTTTAAGCACGCCGGGTACACGGTGTAGTTAGTTTTTACGACCACTCTTATGACGCAATTTGCAAAGGTCGCTGTATTTTGTGTTGTTTCCAAAAAAGGCAATGAGTCTAGATCTGTCGACCAATTAGAGTTCATGTACCGGAGTTTGAACTTGGAGGGGAATGAAATATAAAGAGGGGCATCTTCGAACCCTCATTTCAATCTGACCTCTCTCGCACGTCCACGTCCCATTGCGTTCCGTGTTTCGGGTCTCGGTTACAGTTCCGTCTCTTGTACGACGATTCCAAGCCAAATCTAGTGTATTTTCAGGTCTCCTCGTCGCGATCGCATCGTCATGACGTCCAAAATCTATGTTGGGTCAGTCTGCCTTCCGCACTAAGCACTCTAACGCTGCGCTTCTCCTGTCTTTGGCGGAGGGAAGCGAAACTGATTCTTTGGCTTTTGTCCTGCTCCCGTGTCTGTAGAAATTTGAGTTGGAATACAACCGATGACGCTTTACGACAAGTCAGTGTTGAACTATAGCAGGGATCGGACATCGGCCCCTTGCTATGTTGTCCCTATTGTCTCTGAGCGACATGTCTCTTACGTTTCCTTACTTTTTGCATGGCTCCGTTCTCTGCTGTTGCTGCCGCATTACGCACCATCAATGTCAAAAATTAGGCTTTTTCACATTATGGACAAGTGCTCGATGTGCGCGCCGTTTCCTATCTTGTCGTCAGTCCACTTATGTGTCACATGTCGTCACCCGTTGCCTGATCCAGAGTATTGTCATGCGCGACCGCGACACTGGTCGTTCGCGTGGTTTTGGATTTGTGACCTATGGCTCTACAGACGAGGCAAACGCTGCTATAGCAGCGCTCAACGAGCACGAGCTCGATGGCAGGAGGGTCAAGGTGAACATGGCAAACGCTCGCGGCAGTGGCGGTGGTGGTGGTGGTGGCTTTGCTCCCCCTGTCGGGTATAGCGGAGGTTACGCTGGTTCGGTCTTTTAACTCGGTGTCGTCCAGTGAGCTTAACTTTGGCCTAGGTGGTGGCTATGCTGGTAACCAAGGCTATGGTGGATATGGAGCTGGCTACCCTCCCCAAGGTTTGTCTGCCTGCCCTGCTCTGCGAGATTCGGATCCTGATGCGTCATTCAGGCGGGGGCTTTGGTGGCTACAGTGGTCCGCAACAAGGGTATCAAGGCGGTGGATATACAGGCTACCAGCAACAGGCTGGTGGTGGTTATGGCTACTAAGGTTGGTGTGCAAATTCTCAATCGTCATCCGTCTTTTGATCGTTGAATGCCGTAGTCGCGACAGTCAATCTTTTTTTTTTTTTTCTTTTCGACCTAGTCCTTCCTTTTCCTATGGCTTGCCAGCAAGCCATTGGCCTTGAGAAAGTGCTGTGCTCATGTAGCTTGTAAAAAGTGAAACACCCGCATGCGATCATCATTATGTTCTTCACTATTTCTTGATATTCCTTTTCTTTCATTCCATATTTCTCCTTGTGTTCTGTACTCTTCCTCTCTCGTGTTGAATTGACAGTTTCATCTGACCTGGCTCTGTATCTCGTGCATGCGGGTCTTGGAGGTTTCCTGAATCGGCTGAGCTCGCCATCTAACGCCATAATGAATGTATCAGACGCGACTGTCCGAGTGGATTTATCCCAAGCACAGAGAAACTTGTTGGTATCGTGATTACGGCTCCATGGGACAGGGGTTCCACGAAGTTGTAAAAATGTGTTTTCGGTGGTGGTCTCATCACGAACGAGGCAATGCTCTTTTTCTGAATCACGGAGAATTTGGTCAACACGAGGCTACAGCGTGTATGAGATGCTTCGTAGATAAGGAGGAAGCTTTGCCAGGCGTAGATTCGGTTCCCACCGGTTGACCTGCCCAAATGTAGGTTGGGGAGTCTGAAAAAAGGCGCAGTATAAGAACGAAATCAAACCTTACTCGGCACTCCACATCGCTTTCTCCCAACCCATTCCAACCATGTCCGCAAAGGTTTATGTCGGGTGAGCCATCTGACTATCCGCCTCATCATACATCGCTCAGTCATCCTACAGTAATTTAAGTTGGAACACGACGGACGACACTCTCAGGACGGTTGGTGTTCATCCCATGATCTGATATCTCGACTCACTGATCCTCTCCCTCAGGCATTTTCTGATTATGGCCAAGTCATAGATGTGCGCGATCCTGTCACGGAATCTCCCTATCATCGCACGACGATGGGTCGAGAGTCCCTTTCTATGCATTGTTTTGCTAAATGAATCTTTGTCCATGTTTCCTTGAATAACATCTTGCCCGCGATGTTACCGATTCAAACAGTCCATTGTGATGAGAGATCGGGAAACTGGTCGCTCTCGTGGCTTCGGCTTTGTCACTTATAGCAGTGAACAAGAGGCTCAGGCTGCCATCAACGGGCTGCACGAACAGGACCTTGATGGCAGGCGCCTCAAAGTTAACCTGGCCAACGCTAGACCCTCTGGTGGAGGAGGTGGCTACGGCGGCGGTGGAGGCTACGGTGGTGGCGGCGGTGGCGGCTACGGTGGCTATCGCGGGGGCGGTGGTGGCGGCGGTGGTGACTGGTGACCTCGATCATTGATCACCAACGTTCTCGACAACGATTGTTCTCGTCCGATGTTCTGATTATGGCGTCAAATGACCGTGATACGTGTTGCATTATCTGTCTGTACTCTCTCAAAAGAAGGCGAGGCATTTGGTGACTGAAATAAAGGACGTTTGTATTGTGTTCTGAAATGCGAGGAGGAAAAAAAAAATACGGGACACTCTACGAGCGATAGGGCTGATACGGCCACCAAGGATACGGAACGAAAGATCCGCTGAAATGGAGAACAAACAGCTCAAGCTACGATACCAGGCTCTCAGCAGTCCCCAGACCGCATACTTGTCGTCCTCGAATCGATCCCAGGTGCCACTTTGAAAGTTCAGTTAATAAACTGACAAAGGCACGAAAGGAGCCTACTGACCTCGCGCATGAAACAACTTGACCAGTTCATCTGCCTGTTCTCTTGTCAGTTCACAATACTCCATGAGCTTTTTGGCGAGCATCTTCTCCTTTCTGCCAACCCTAACTATTTCTACAACCTTCTTCAAAAACGACATGACCCAGACCTCCACGTCCTTGTCAAAGGCACTGCCGTAAGAGATCGAATCCTCGAGCATAGTCTGAACGAGCTGTTTGGACAATGATAGTTTGTTGCGCAGACTTTCTCTCATTTGGGCCGACGTGATGCACGCGTGCCCAGCTACCGCACCCGTCTTCAGGTTAAGGCTTGTCAAAAGCCGCTCACCATCCGTCTCCCACCATTCCTCCATGGGGTCATAATGCTCGAGGTGCGTAATGATGAACGCAACTGGAACTTTGCCTTCGCAGAGGGCCTCCTGGAAGAGTTTAAAGCATTTCAACTCTGATGCTGTCAGCCGGCCTCCCTTTTTGCAGAATACAAGCAAGTCAATCCCGCCGTTCTTGTATAGATCGCGAACCAGGCAGGCAGCATTCTTCAAGGCGATCATGGTCGCATCTTTCCCATTGTATGTCCCGTTAAAACCAACTGTGTCCCAGACCAGGATCTTGCGTAATTCTGTGGTAATCTCGTAACTGCGGGATCCCATGGTGCAGCTATCCATTGTAAAAGATACTGGCGCCGCAGAGCTCCCAAGAATAAGATTGATGACCGAACTCTTTCCGGCGCCTGTTTCCCCAAAGAAGATCACGCGAAAGGGTCGTTTCGGCGACCCAAAGTGATTGACAAGTATTTGAGCATCGGGTACACTCAGTTGGCAGTGCTCATGCAGGCTTTCCACAACGTTTGCGCCAGTGCGTCGAAGAAGTCGGGTTGGAGTAACAGCATGTTCTTCCAGTAGCCCGCTCAGTGTCTGCTTGGATTGTTCGTAGGCCGAATCTGGTTGTAAGGACGCGTTTCGAATGGTGGTGATACATGCATGAGGAAGAAAATGAACCGGGATATCGCATTTCTGTGCGATAACATGCATATTGCGATCCCACCAATTGTCGTCGGGTACATCAAAATGGGTTAAGACGAGGATTATCTGGGCCCGACCACCAAAGAAGAAGCTGTCCACTAGCCAATAGAGACTGCGAAGCGAGGCGTTGATACCATCTTTCCGAGCGCAGAGGAGAATGAGGTCAACACCATGTTGTAAATCCTGCAACAGGTCGTACGCTTGTTCATACGGAGACAATGGATTGGTATCCTTTGCCTCGGCCTGGTTAAAGCCCATCGTGTCCCACAAGCGAAAGGTTTTCCCTCCAATCGAGACCGGGAAGCATTGGGCCCGCTTCGTACAAGCTTCCACGCCTGTGGACACTTGGGCCACCGGTTTGTCAGCGAGAAGATTGATGATCGAGCTCTTCCCACTTCCAGTAACACCAAACAACGCAACCCTGTACGCCCGTCTGTTGGCGATGTGAGAAATGTTGGTTCGAGATGGTCTCCGTTTAAATGCTGTGCTCACCCCGAGTTTGGTTCGTCCGGCATCGCGCGGTAATCTTGCGTCAGGAATCCAGTCCAGACAAGGTCCTACGGGTAGGTGAGCTATTTCAGCTGAGTATGGTCACAATAAGTAGTGAGTCGTTCTTACAAGAATAACGAGCAGTCCGAACTCGAGATTGGATTAGCGCCAGGGTTTGGGGTTAAGTATCAGGGGAAGCCTCAAGGCTGTGGTACGTCCACGCGCCTATTTCGGGGGACTTTCATCTTAATTTCGTTAGGTTTTGGTGAAAAGTGGCACGAGCTCCATCGTGGAAACACCAGGGCTTGGGACATGAGAAGGCACAGAGCTTGATCGTGATTGATGCGCCGGTGATACGCCATTGACAAGTCCCCCTTCTGGTTCATTATGATAGGCTCAGTGTATGCAAACACTGAATCTGTACTTTATCAGAACAACTCGAGGTCTGTTTGGACTACAAGGAAACGGAATTGGTCTTGGGAGCTGCATATCCAAGTGAGTCATAAATTGATAGTACAAGGTAAGACATACCTTGATCACTTCACATGCCCGCTCATTGGTCAGGCCGGTCACCGGTCAACCCGCAATGCATGAGATTCTTGATAGATACTTTCCCCCTTCTTTTCATCCCCGATTCCGTGTACCTCCCTAAGGACGATACAAACCAGATCCCCTGTCCCTGGTAAAGGTGTTGCCATAAGAGATCGGGTCTTCAAACATAGTGTGGGCCAATCGCCCAGATAACAGTGGTTTGAAGTGGAGCCCAATTATCCGAGCCAGTGTGCTCGTCCACATGCCACACCTTCCCACAAGATCCTCTCTTACCATTTTACCATTTCTCCATTTGGTTGTAAGATTCGAGATGCGCAGCGATAAGGCAACCGGAATTTGAACTCCAAAGAGAACCTCCTCCTTCTGCAAAATAAATCTGTCTTTCCCGTGCAAATCGCAAACTAGGCAGGCAGCGCTCAGGGTAGTTCCGGCCGTATCTTTGCTTATATAAACCCCATCGAGATATACCGTGGTTCACACCAGGATATCGTATGATTCCGTGTTGATCTTGTAAAGACGGAATTCCATGGTGCAGCCGTCAAACCTAGATGAAATATGTGCTCTTCCTAAGGATGAGATTAGTGACTATGCTCTTTCCAGTGCCTAGCTTACCAAAAAGGATTACACGAAAAGCTCGTTTCAGTGGCCCAAAGAGTGGCGTATTTGGAGTGGAGTGGCAACATAGTCCTGATACTGTATGGGTTCTCAGCGTTCATTCGGAATCTGCGCAGCTTGAGTCAGATTCAGAGAATGCATTCTGAATCATTTGTGGCGGAAATGAGACTTGGAAGTTGCATCTGCACAATGACGTGCATATTGCAGCCTGGTGCATTACTGTAAAATCGGTCAAGACAAGGGTATCCGGGCTCAAACACAGAAAAATATTGACCCCATCTACCCGAGCGCAGGGCAGAACGAGGTCAGCGCAATCGAACTTTGGAGAATGCGTACGCCTGCTCATAGACCAGGAGCCGTTGAACAAGTTTCCGCGCCTGTGGATGTATAAGTAGACACGGACTCGTTTGAGCAGGCCGACAGTCGAACCTTCCGACAGCAAGGTCGCGATTAGGCATTGCTAGCAGAATAACACTGTCACCTGCTGGGCTTGCAGTCTCTTTGAGGTAAACCTTGTTCAAGTACTGTGAAAGAAGCTTAACGGGTTGCAATGCCTTCTAGGACACTCTAAATCTGTCAAATTACAAAATTTTGAATCGACGGCAAGTTCATGCAATCATGAGGTGATGGCAAATTCACAGCTGTGAGTTTGTTATCACTTCATGATTTTCCCTACTTCTAGTATGTAAAACAAACGAATCAAAGACGACCCAATGTCTGGCAGAGTTGAGTCACACCGTGCACATGATGTCCTGACATGGTCTTTCTAGAAGTCGATAGCTCTTAGGGTTTTTCTCAACTCCCGTAATTCTCCAACGACAGATACGACAGTCGCTAACTGCCAGTAAGTATGTGGCGAATAGTTGTGTTTCCGCTGTATCTGCAGCCAGGGTAAGTGACTGGTAGAGAAGTCTTCGATCAACGTACCCTGTCTTCACCATCGCCAACATGGCAATTCAAAGGTGGCCCTGGTGTGGCACGTTGAACAGATTCCACAATCTATATGTAAGTGTTCAGCGTCTGTCAGGCTCCCTCACGTAACGCTTGCGGATGATTCCCACCCCGTTCAGTCAGCCTAGGCTACTATCTCCGTTGCTCCCCCATAGGTATGTGCACACGTGTCGCAGTGAGCAGCGGGAATGAACGAAGTGATGAGAATAGTATGAAATAACCGCTGCCGCAGGCGAATTATCGAGTCACTTTTGCCAGGGTGGCAATCTCTGCGCTATCTTAAATACAACCCTTGGCGTCTTTTTCTGGTTTATAGCTCCCCTTCGCCTTCGACTGATTCTTCAGCCCTTTTTTCATGACATTGCATTGATCCCCAATCACGGGGGACTCTGACTGTCATCATCCCACATCCCACACACTCCTCTGATTTATTTCAACCTACGCACTGCACAATGACTCAGACGCCACGGTAAGTTAACAGATTCTTGATGAAGCTCCGACTCACGGGTTCCGATTTGAATACAGTTCCTATGATGATCAGATACAGGCCCACCACTACAACTCGACCGCAGTCGAGGCTGAGAACCGCAGTGTGAGTGCCGCGTAAGTGTGAGAATTCGTGTTAGCAACCTCAAATTCTGACGAGCGATTAGCTATCCATGTGTACCATTCGATACGACTCCACACACTTATGCCTCACACGAATAGTGAGTACTGCCAGGGCCATACCATAACTCTGTCTCACACATTGTTCCGGGAGCTGTAGCAATGACTTTCGGCCTTCTGCTCCATTACCTGCGCTGCATCATGGTGGATCAAACACTTCACCCTTTATGCACCCATCATATTCCCTCATGTTTGCGGGGAGTGCACCCTTGAACGACTGTGGGATTTTAATCTTCCCCCAGCCATATGATGCATACAACCAGTCAAGCTTATTTTACTCTCCGCCTAATCTATCCTCAAGTCCTGTCCATGGCCACCCTTCTTTTGCGCTTCACCGCTCGAAATTAGGTCCGACTCCTTATTCCATCCAGACTTGGCAACAGTTGCCCTGGCCTGCCGGGGATACCCAGGTTGATGAATATATTCCCACCCCAAGTCATCATCGTCCCACCGCCACTCTACAAAGCTCTGACCCTTCTCCCCATCTTCATGTGGACCACGCCTTGGAGCCTCACAGTGGAACATTCGGTGCCTCGTACCCTTGTCTTTGGACGGAGAACGGCGTATCCTGTAACGTCATGGTACTGGCCACTAGACCCCACATGAACCGCCATTTGCACACATACCATGGGTTTGGTGGCTCCGATACCCGACAGACAAAGTGCTACTGGGCCGATTGCGGAGAAACGATGCAGCAGGGCAGCATCGCTAGGCACATGGTCACGTGCCACCTACAGGCCAAAGTAACTTGTCCCTTGTGCTTTAAGAAACTGTCCCGCCAGGACGTCATTTCCAAGCACCAGCGAGTTTGCCCCGCAGCAGGTGCCTGGCGCTAATTGCTCAGTTCTTTCACCCCTTTCTGGCCCTATTTCCTGCTTTGATTTGTATAATTGTATTCATATTTTTAGCACCTTTTGTTTTCTGTGTTGGCAGCCTTTCTCCACGTTGATGCTGCGACCCCGGCCGGCTGATAAGTTCCCCTACATACTTGCCGCGCGATAGAGTAACTTGACAGCCAACTACTTCTATATGTACATAAGGAAGACCAGCGCCTTTGAAGCACGTTACCGTTTGTTTTATGCTTTTGTTCTGCCACAAGTACAATGCGTGCCAGTGTGAGGGTAAAACAATTAGATTGGCGAGGACGCTATTCATACACAAAGGTCAGACGGCTCATAGCAGTGATGATAGCACTATGATCAATTCATATGTTTACGCGTTTAGTTCGGGGGCCATTGGCTGTGATCCGCCCTTGTACTCTCAGATCTGGTACGTTTTTAGTACTCGACGTGTACAAGTTTATTCAGGCCTAGAGGCTTCATTGGGATCTTGATCAGGTAGTACTGGCCCTAACGGACCTTTTCTCCACATCCGGTGGCTGTGCTATAGTCTGTATGCGATCACGACCACGTGTCATGACGCTCCTCCACAATTGTTCCACAGATCCAAAAAGCTTATTGAACCTTCCGAGTCCACCAAGACCGGGCCGGACGGGATATACAGGAGCACTGGCAAAGCTGCGTCTGCTCAGTTCATCCAGCCAGCGGACGACACCGCGAAAACTTCTGTATGAGCGTATGCTGTTGGCTATGTTTTTCCCACCCGCGCGTTCCTTAACATGCAGGATGGCTCCGAGCTGCTTTCTTTGTCGTCTCGCGTCGAATAGATCGGAGGCCCTGCGCATCGCTTGACACGTTCAAAATCCCACCGATTCTTGTATCGCTCGGCTCCTCCATCACGTTGTTACCGTGTACTCGTACGCGTGAAGACGCTCCGACACTCGCACGTATGGCTCATTCTTGTTCGTAGGAACGCGCGCTTTATATCATGACCATATGTGCCTCGTATGCCGTTGTTCAGGATGTGGTGTACCGGTGCAGGTAATCCATCAACGTATCGGGCTGCAACATACCCGTATGATCCTGTATCACAGTAAGTTGCGACCAATTTCGGTGTTCTCCGCGCATATTGCTGCAAGCGCAGGCAATGGCCAACTCCCGAGCCGTCCAATGCACATTCTGGAACAAAGGCGCGGAGGACAATGCTGGGGCCCATTTAAAGCTGGACTTCGAGTGCCATTGCCATACTCACCAGCAATTCACTGACTCTACTTCACAAACATACAAGACCAGAAATGTCCTGGAACACGAACAAGTGAGACCACCGTCCTCCGAAAATGAGTCTACTCACGGACAGTAGCAACCAAGGGCCATTCGAGTGGAGAGACCACCAAGAACAGTCCGGTTATTACCTCCCGACGCACCAGTATGTACCAGCCGTTGGCAATTCGTCGACCAATGACTTGGGGACAAGGGATTCCCAGCGAGAAAGGTATGCACGACAAGATCTCCAGCCCAAAGGGCAAGACTAATCGCGCCGTTTGTCAAAGTTATACACCTGGATTTACTTCCGACCCGGCCTCGTGGTCAAACAATGTTTCCCCCGACTATTCCTTTTCTGGATACAGTGGGGGTGCATGGCCAACCGATCAGTACCTCGACACTCGTCTTAACGGATCCAACTCTGGCACGCCAGGGAGCGATACTGTTGGACCAGGAATGAACCCTTATGGGGGAGTTGCACCCCCGATCCCAGATGTGCAAAGGCCAGGCTTCCAGGCTTGGCCACCTTCTGGGACGCAAACACCCTCGCATTGGCAGACTACCCCCTGGCCCAACCCTGCTGGACGACACGGCGATTATAACGATCCCATCAATTCGGTTCCCCCCTTTCAGGTGGCCGGGTCTTCTGTAGGTATCGAAAATTGGGACCGGGAACGGTTCCAAACCGGTCATCCCCCGTTGGTCCCTACTCCAAACAATCCAGCAAGCCGCAGGAGTCCTGTATCCGTACCAGCCACCAGTACGTGTTTTCTCTGCCATCGACCGCGCCTCTTGTTTTTCTTTCCAGCAAAGATGCTCACATGTTGCACAGCATCCTCAGCTTGGTCGCATGGTGAACGATGGAATCCTCCGGACGCGGCCACGTTCCGGTGCATGTGGGTAACGCGTGGAAGACCTTGCTCGGCGTACATCCCAGGAGACAGAAAATATGTTACTGCTCACCTCCGGGACGAACACGGCTTCACGTGCGACGGCCTGACAATCGCGTGTGGATGGGCGGGGTGCACGGCGCACATCCAAAGGAGAAACATACCGCGCCATATCGTAGCGTTCCATCTCGAGGTCAAGGTGCCCTGCCCGGACTGTGGCTTGGCTCTCAGCAGGGCAGATGCGGGCAGGAAGCATAGGCTCGCGTGCCCGCGTCACAGGACGACAGGGGGCACAGAGGCAGCCGACGAAGATTAGGGCGGCTGTTCGGGCTTTTAGCGGAGTTGGTGCGGTCAAGTTTAGACGCCTGCTACCTTGGTTTGGGCAGGAAAAGAGGGGTTTTGTGTTCTTGTTCTTCGAATCTTGCTTGTACAACGTTTCCCCCGCTATTGGGGGGGTAGATATTTTCTTGTCCTGCCATTATGATGGCAAACTCTATGGAATCTTGACGTCTCTTTTTCTTGGATATCCAATTGTGCTCCTTGGCGTTTTTTCTCGTTGTGTGTCCCGCATACACTCGAATTCCGGGTGAACTGAATTGCACCCGCCTTGTTGTAAGTCTGTGAACACGCCCGCTTACCTGATTCCAGATGATCGGTATATGTTCCTGGATACTGAGTGGGGTAAACCTTGGCCTTCTTTACCTTTTGGCGAAACGGTTGTGTTACCGACAGTCTGACCAGCTTGCTGCTGCATCTGCGTTTTGTTTCAATGGTTAATCACCGACCTTCCTTTTTTGGCGTACTATATCGTCCGAATCAGCCGACATTATTCGGCCGACAAGATAGTCACCTCAAGACAAGGCTACCACTCACCGAATATCTGGATCATCAATCTGACATGCCAAAAGTCACATGGATTGTTAAATAAAGTTCAGTTTGCTAAAAGACACTTGGAGATTGTGTGGATGATAATGGTTTACATAGTGCCAATACAATGCAACACATGTCGCCAGCCAAGAAACAAAAAAAAGGAAAATACATACATGACCGGTCGTCGTACAACCACCACAAGCGATACATTGTTGAGAACGCGAAAGCAAAAAAAAATAAGTTAACAACGGATGTCGCGAGCGGTCACGTGTGTAATAAAAATGAGTCCTACTTGCCCTGGAAACTTTGCATGATCGTTCGTAATCCAAAGCGAAGGCTCGGAGGTGGTGATCTAGAAGCACGACCCTTTACAGGTGAGGGATGCCAGTTGTCGAGGGTGGAGAAGCCCATTCTAGAAAGTTTCTGAAAGCTGCGCGACGGGTCTCGCTCGCGACCACGCCGCGCGGATGTGGAGTCGTAGCTCGGGGCTGTCGACACACGTGATAAAGGAACGCCTGCATAAGAACCAGACGCAAGGTCTAGATCAGGATCAGGATCGGGCGTGCGTGAACGCGGAGAGTTATCTATCGACTCTCCGGCTAGATCGTATACAACGTCTCGTGAATCGTCAGAAGAGGATGACCATGTAGTTTGACGTAAATGTTCTGATTTTTGTTCCCGTAAAGATATTCCGATTGGAGAGGCTGAGAACTATATTCAGTTACCGATCATGACCACAATGTCGGCAAACTTACCACCCTGGCTGGAATAAGGGGAATGGGACATATGGGAAGGCTTTGTCGCAGACAGAAGAGACACACCACCATTGGAATGTCCCACGTCCACCGTCTGTGCTGTAGCCTTCTCCTTCAGCCGTCTCTCAATAGCCAGACTCTCGCCATAGGCGGCTAGCCTTGCACTAAGAGGGGTTCTACCCGTCTCCGAATCTCTCTTGATGTTCTGTTCTAGATATTGTTCCATATTTAGAATGGACTGCTGTGTGCGTTGAACAAGCTCCTCCGCTTGTGCATGCGAAGAGATCGTGGTGATGTCAATGTCTAACGGGAAGTGCAACCTGCGGGGTCGTTGATGCATTTCGCGCATCTCCTCGGCATCGGCCTCATATTCCACAAGTGCAGGCTGGATGCGTGGGCTTCCAAGGAGCTGCGGCGTGTTGGGGGTAGCAATGCTCCATGCAGCGTCGCTCGAATTCGACTGGGGATATGTGGAGGAGGTGGCAGTAGTGCTGGCACTGCTCACCGAGTCGCCCCGTAACCTACTCTCAGTCAGGGCGTCCTCCGAGGGTGGGGGAACGTTAATGTTGAAAGGGAGATGAGAACTGGGTAATGAAGGATCCCGGGCAGGATGTAGTTCGGGATTGCTCAAAGGAATGCCATATTCTTCATCGATCTCGTCGTCGTGATCGAGTACGATGTTGACAAAAACAGGTGGAACAGCATGTGGTACGACTGGGGACTCCTCGATG